>WBNM01031266.1:133119-143119 GCA_013399055.1 Ramphastos sulfuratus | reverse complement strand
GGGGTTTTTTTTAGCTCTAATTAAATGAGGGCAGGGAAGCACCAGTAAACAAGCATCTGGAGGAAATAAGGGATTGTCCTTGCTTCTGAGAAGACCTTTTTGAAATGTGTGAGAGGGTCAGCAGGCCCTTTTGCTGCTTTCTGCTTATCCTGCACAGTTGTAGCTCACTAGGCTGAAACTGGAGGACCAGGCAAAGAAGTGGAAAGTTATCCAAAATTGCTCACTTATTTAAAAGTGCTGTATACATTATCTTTAGTCATTCCATGGCATTAGATCTTATAACTGAGGTTCAGTTAAGTGCTCTTCTACGAGGACATTCTCTCCCTGTTGTGTTTTTTGGCAGTAGTGCTCCTTTCTAACAGTATTTTAGTGCTTAGAATTGATGGCAAGCTATACTTTATCTGTATAATGCTTTATTTAATAAGGCAAAATGTGATTATTTGAATTAATTGGAGTGTGTTAGAACTCTGTGTGTAATGCACTTTTGATACTTCCAAATGCATGCTGATATCTGTTGCTTCATACACAGTTGAGGTATATTTATGCACATTTGATATCCAAGCAGTGCAAGGTACTATAGATCATTTGCAAGAGTGGTGTAGTGTGAATTCACATTTAAGCAGTGTGTGGTGTTCATTAAATGCCTGTGCTTCAGCTGGGTGTTTGCATGGTGGTGTTTTCTTCTTTTAAGGCTTAGCTATTAAATCCATTGTAAAATACTGCAGAGTTGTATCTCAGCCTTTTTAAGTGATTGCTTCACTCCAGTGGCTGTTTGGTATGGAAGCTATAGTCAAAATATGTCTATTTAAAACAGATGGAGTCATTAACAGGCCCTCTCAGCTGTGCTTCCCAGCTTCTTCTAAGTTAAACCATCTCACCCAAAGCAGGTTAGGAGCCACATGATTATCACTGCATCCCCATGCATCAAGTGTGGCTGCACTGCTGCAGTGGCAAGGGGCTAGCTCCATAGAAACAGGACTTCTTACTGCGTGGACAGACAAGTTTGCTGCTGTCCACGTCCCTCGTTCTGTCTCCTCGATGTTATTTTAAAGACAAAGCTAAAAATACAAATTAGTGTTTGCTTCTCAATGGGCACTGTAAGGAATTTTACACACCTGGATGCTGCCCAGGGCTAGCTTTGGTTGGCTGTTTGCTGCATTATGTTGCAACGCTACGGAGTGCTACAGGGAAGGTCTGTTGGGCCTCTGTGATCCCAGAGAAGCTGCATGGCAGCATCTAGGGTGAATTCAACCACAGAGCGATGGACAGGAGGAGCAGGCTGTAATAATTTGCTGCAGAAAGGGAAGCAGCAGAGCCTGAGCAAGGCCTTACCAGTAACAGAAAAGCTTGTTTTTCAGACTGCCCTAGCCATGACCTTGGGATAGAGATTTCTGACTGACCCTGAGTCATGAAGCATTAAAAAAGCAACAAATGATCCACTGGGCTCTCACTTCTTGACCTTCTGTGAGCAGAGAAGCTTTTCTAGTTCTCACTGAGAGAATGATATCATTTCTGTGGTTATCTTTACATCTCTCAGACTGTTTCTTACCTGCTTAAAGAGAGCTGTGTCAATCACCAGCATTTCACTCCTGTTATTTTCCTGGTTAAGGACAGCTGTCCTTGCACTTCTGCCATTCACTGATGGACCAGAAGAATTTGAACCTGCCCAAATGATTTCAGTAGTCTTTTCTTAATTTGGTAAGGTAAGTTGTCATTTTGTTAAGCTATCCAACGCATAGCCCTTTTTTTTTTCAGGATTTGTGGAGTTGTCACCATTGGGTACAGGAAGAAGGTAAAAAAAGGACAGTTTTTCATGGAGAATCCATTCAGTGGTCAACAACCACAAAATATTCCAGTCTCTGAGATGTGAGCCTGTTACAGCAGTCACACAGACTCCCTCACCAGGGGCTGCAATGGCAAGAGAGGAAAGGCAGTAGAGGTGGGTAAACATTGGCCTGGAGAGAGGAGTTTGGTAACCCTCCCAAAGTGACACAACAGATGTTACCACCTGCAAATGGGCATTACATGTCCACATCTGATGTGCATCCTCCCTCACCAAGCAAAGGGTGTGCCCTGAAGCCAAACACACCACTGCAGCAGACTTTCAGTGGTTATTCTTTTTGGGTCGCATCCATGTATATGAAGCTAAAGTTTGTCAACGTCACTCTGCTGGGTTGCATGCTGCCCAGTATATTATGGTTACTCCATGCTGTTGCAGTATAGACCATTGTAATCAGCCTCTGGATGCTCCTAAATTAAGGCAGATCATTCTTCACTCCTAAGAAACCGCCAGAACCCAGCTGCAGCCATAAAGCTGCTCTCAAACGCAAGCTGGCTGCCATTCAGAATCGAGGCCAATATTTTTAACAGCATGAAATTTTGGTTTAGGCCCTCTGGAAGGATTCTGCATATGAAATGTTGATCTGAAGCAAAATCAAAACTGAAGTCCCCTGTGTGGAAAAAGCAGGTGAAGAAAAGGTTGGCTGTGTTTGAGAAGAGAGATGCATCTCTCAGATGCACTACAGATAGTGCCTGATAACATTAATCTGGAATAATTTGTATCTTTCTTTGCTCTTGCCTTATGTTAACAAATGCATTACAATGTCATGACCCCTTGTGTTTGAGCTGGTGTCTTGTAGAACATACTGGCCATATTAATCTAACAAACACAATCAGAAAATAACTTGATATTTTATGTTAGGAACAAAATCATTCTCTGAGCCTATCCCTCTAAGTCCACGTGCGTATTGCCACTGCTGGCATTTTGTTTGCATTACAGCAACCTGAGGGTAAACGTCAGGCAAGATCCAAGATAGGAAGGCAAATTGTTTTTGCAAACATGGCAAAGAAATTGTGTGGAATCAAATGCCAATATTAATGCATGACATCTGCTCTCTGCTCCAGTTCTGAGTAAAGTAATCCAGTCCTAATTACACACTGCTGTGCCCTCTACCAGCTAAGGAGAATGGTGCAGCCATTCTTAGCACTGGTATATAAATTTCTTTCTGGATATGATAGATACATTAGATGCAGGGCAGGCTTTTCATTTTTTTGGCTGTCAGTTGCTTTGGGCAGCACAAAGAGAGAGGAGGAGAAAGGTTGCAGCACGAAAAGATCAAAATCTTCCAAAAAAGCACTCTGCTCCTAGAACAAAATATTTTCCTAGAGAACTTTCCCTGCAGATCTCAATCAATATCATTTTCTTCTAAGTGCACATATTACTCATTAAGAAATGTTGGGAAGACATGCACTAGAGTGTCTGCCTTCATTGGAGCCTCTACTTGCCTGCTTTTATCAGAAGATCTTCAAATCTTCTCATTTCACAAGATGGATTTATTTGGGAAAAAGCCAGACCAACCAAAAGTAAAATATTCATCTCTTTAGTTTGTGGATGTGTTTTCTGCTCTCACACATTAATGGATCAAGGAGATTATCACCATTAGATTCAGACTGAACTGGATGCTGATGAAATCATGTGAAAAACCTTGTCCAGTGCAGGAGACCTTCACTGGCTGTGTGATGTGGGAATAGCTGGAATTCCTTCTGTTCAGTAGCAGTGCCACATCCTTTGTGTGCTGGCAGCTACTGCTATTGTGCCAGTTGCCATTTTCCTACAGAATCAATGTTTTTACATTATATGTTGTTAGAACAATCCTATGAACACCTGGGGAATGTCATCCATGCCCAGCAGGGTCAGAGGGAGCCAGGGAACTCAGGGGATGCTGGCAGCATCTTAGAATGTGAGCCTGACATTGCATTTTATCTTTCCATTAATGTATTTCCATCTCCAACAACTCTGTGTCAATCCTGACTGGTCTCTTCAGCAGCAAGACAGTGAAGAAAGTATTTTGAAGAAAGGCACTGGGCTTTTTGGGCACTATAGTATGGTCTAGTTGCACGACTGGGACTCCTTTGTGCTGCTGCAGTATGAAGAAGAACTGATAATAACAGATTACGAGGAGCCAGCTCCATGGCTCTGCCTCTGTTCACCTGTCTCACATTTGATTAGTCTCTGCTTGACATCAGTCTGGGAGCAATAAGCTCTGATCATAATAGTGGATGTGACAAGAAGCCCAAGAGCTCCATGTGTCACTCTAGAGTCTGACACTGTCTCCATTCCTTCATAACACAACTGAAGCAGATGAGAGGAGATTTGCCTTGCAGGTCTACCTACTGCACCCACCAAGGTAAGGAACAAAAGCCAGGGCTATCTGCAGGAAAACACTGCAGAGACAATGAACTTTGACACAGAGAAGTTCATTATTGGTCCAGATGAAATTGGGAGACAAAATAAGGCTGTCATCAGAATTTAATCATCAGGTTTGAGGTGGTCTTTGTTGAGTTTTGGGTTGGTTTTGAGTTTTGTTAATAAATCTTTTCCACTTAAAATACTCTGAAAACTTTGCACAGCTACTGTCATGTGAAGAGGTGGCAATCACAGTGCACTTGCTTGAGAGGTTGGACTAAAGGTGCATTTCTGAAATTTTGCTCAACTTCAGTAAGAACTGAAATTTTACGTCACTGTTGAGAGCTGGTTGACCATACACATGGAAGAACATATTTCAGATGAGCCTAGGAATGTTCTGAGAAGTAAGAGAAAGGAGGAATCTTCTGAAAAAGATGCATCTCCCCTAAGTATGATTTCCCTGGAGGCCAGGAAAAGAGAGTCTGTTCCAGCTCCTAGTCTGGGCCACAAGCTATTCACTTGTGTCAGAGGTTACTCTGCCTTAGACTTGCCCTTCTCCCAAGTTGTACTGGTGCTGGAATGACACTGATGGACTTGCAGTGTGTCAAACCCAACCTGATCCTCCAGTACTGCAGACCCACTCAAAAAAAAACCTTTCTGATGCTGGATTCTCATGTAGAAAGAAGCATTCATGGAGTTCATTGCAGCTGAGCAGGGTGGGGATGGAGGTGAGGAGGGTTAGAATCTTCCTGTTAAACTTCTTATGAAACAAGAAGCAGACCAAAAATCTTGTTACTTTTTTTTTTTTTTTNTTTTTTTTTTTTTTTGGGGGGGGTGTGGGTGGGGAGAAGTTTCTTTTTAACTTCAAGCTATGGAGAGCAGCAGCAAAACTTCTGAGTAACTAATTTATCCACTAAATTTCTCTAAAAGGTCATTGTAAAGCCTAATAGCTTCAAGTGGCAGGCTTATATCACAGTGGTAAAGAACTCATTCTGTAGTGTTTTTGAAGCTTTGCCATTTTTCTGTATTTTTATCACACTACTATCTGTTTTAAGAAATAGCCTGTATTTACAAAAATGTTTAACATTCATTTCATGCAAAACAGTAACAGAATCAAGCAATTTATTTTTACGACGTACAGGAAAAGAAGTTAAGTAGATGAAGCAGGAGTTTAGAAATAATTGAGGTCTCTAGATCTCAGGTATGTAGGTAAGTGGTCTTTTGAACTGCAGCCTGTGTTTTGTGTGAACACAACTTTTCAAAGCACTTGTGATTTTCCTCCTTACAGGACTGCTGAGCGGTGGTATAAGGTCAGGCCAGTGGTCACTCTCTTCTGACATGAGCAAG
The DNA here is from genome assembly GCA_013399055.1 of Ramphastos sulfuratus. Lineage (NCBI taxonomy): Eukaryota > Metazoa > Chordata > Aves > Piciformes > Ramphastidae > Ramphastos > Ramphastos sulfuratus. Next base: position 137,586 of record WBNM01031266.1, on the reverse strand, counting down.
GTAGGTGCAAGTGGTTCTGAAATTGGTAATAACATAGAGATTATTTGTGGGTAATCTGGTATAGAGCTGTGCAAATTGTCTTGGTTGTTTGTGTGAATTCAAGAAATAAAACCCACATGACTAAACTGGCAGACAAGTCTCATCTGTTCAGAAATCTGATTTTTGGAAGTAGCTACTAAATTCACTATGAGCAGCAGTGGTCTTTGGTATGACCTGATACTGCCTTCACCGAGGTATTCTGACTGGCACATGACTTAATCACCATCTCTTTTTTGTTTTGTTTTGTTGTTGGTTTTTTTTTCCTCTCCTGCCAGCTGAAAGATAAAATAAAAAAACCATACTAGCCTCCCTGATGAAGCTTTATAATTCCCAACCCTGAAACATTAACCAACTCCTTAATTAAGAGAGACCGAAAGTAGAAAAATGCTTTTATGTCATTAGCTGGTTTTTGCTCCAGTCATCTGCCTCATTCAAGCATAGGATAATATGAAACCTCACGGGTCTGCTAAAGGCTTGACTTAAGTATACTGCAGACTTCCTTTGCAATTCACTAAGAACAGCACGTTGTTCTTAAGCAACTTCATTTTCTCTTCCTTGTGCTCAAGATTAGCAAAAGAAAGAGCAGAGTGAGCAAGGACCCCCAGTTAGACCCAGAGGTCCAAGCCCTAGCCCCTACTGCAGCATATAGGTGTCTCTATTCCTACGTGCCTCTTCACTCCCACACAGGGAAGACCAAGAATTAGTGTGAGACCAGAAGCTTCCCTAGGCAGAGTACAACTGTTCTCTTTATCTATGGCTTCTGCAGTATTGAGCATGATGACTTCTCAGAACTGCCTAGACAGGGCGTGTGTGTAAGGTGCCATAACTGAATGGCTGGCAGGGCATGCTAATGATAAACTGGCACCTCAGCAACGGTGTTGTCTGATGCTCCTCCAGCAGTGAGCTGCTTTAGTGCTTTGTTCCAGAGAAGGGAGCGTTGGGGAACTGAGGCTGATTCCCAGTTCTGCCACTGATCTGTGTCAACTTTTCCCAGTCACTCGTTACAGTGCCTGTTACCTACGTAAGCGCTTTCTGAAGGACTGATCTAGCTGCTCCTCTCTGGTGGCAAGGGACCGAAAAATAAATGTGGTCAAATCCTTTGTATGAGATTTCTAATCTACTGGGTGAAAGAGGCTCAAAAATTACTGAAACTTGCTCACTCCACCAAAATGACTCAATGGACAGCAAACCACACAGAACAATGCTTCACCACGCTAAAAAAGTGGGGACACGGGGGTTCATCCCTTCATCTTATTAACACTGTAAATCTAAAAATCCCTCTAACTGTAAATGCAGGATTGCAGCAGACTGCTCAAACTGCAGGATGTGTTTGGCAATGGAATGCTTTGGGGGTTGTACTTTTTTGCATTTATTTTCTCCCCTTGCGTGACGCTCTCTCCATCTCTTTCACCTCCAGTGACTGCATCTCTCTCAGCTCAAGTGTGAACATTGCTTCTTAAGAACGATACCAAAGTCAACATCTGTTTCCTCAGTTTCTTCCTGTTCCACCCTTGGCATGCCAACAGTGACCTGGAGCTCCAGTGCATGCAGACAAACACCTGCTACTCGGTAAGTCTGTGTGTAGGTGAAAATGCATCACTGCTGTAGCAAACTCAGAATTAAGGTTCATGAGTTGTAGGCAAAGATCAGAAGATTCTGGCTTTTCACCCAGAAGTCTCCTTGGCCACACTGAGAAAAGGAATGGGCTCAAAGACCAAAAGTACACTCAGAAATGAGTTCATGACAAATATTCTCCAGGGTTGGTATTTTTCAACAGTTGCTGTGCTCAAAAAAAATCATTGCATTAGATGGACCAAGTTCCTGTGGGTGCAGTATGTGCCATACAATGGAAATTAAACACCAGAGAATTAACAGGGTTTGTTGTGTTGCAAAGCTGAAGGCATTTTTATCCTTGTATGTGTGTACTCACAGGAAAGCACACTGCACTAATGAAACACAACTTTATGTTCCCCGTCATATTTACGCTTCTGAAGATGAACATAGCTCAGTAAACTTGTTGTCAACAAGTTTAGCTACAGGGAATTTTTTGGCAGGGGGACAAGAGGAGGCATTTGTGGCGTTTTCCATCCCTTTGGCTTTAAGTTACGTGTACAAGGTGTGATTTAAAGGGGTAGAGGTGCCAAACAAGCAAGTTTGATCATGGGTGAATGTGAGGATGGGGAGTTGGGGAGACTCCCCATGACAGGATATGCAGCATTTACTTCCCTGAAATCTATCAGAAATTGACAGTCTCCCCTCAAAGTGAGACAGCATGGACAAAAATCCCCCTCCCCCCCCCCCCAAAAGGCAACCTAAAAGGGGGGACCTAAATAGAAGCTAATAGATGAGCTGAGCTAATATTAGTTTCCTGATATATAAAGCCAAATGGATTAATGGATCAGCTCATGCATTGCCTAAGGAAACAAAAAGAAAATCTTCAATACTTCTGTGCACATTGAGGGCATGAACAATAAAGGTCTTTAGAAAGTAAAAACCTAATTTGGGAGAATCAATTACTACTTCTTTTTTCTTACCCTTTTTTATTTAAAGGAGGTTCATACAGAGGTAAAATTTGGGTGACACTCAAGGCAGAAGTCATATGTCTCAGACACTACAATGATGGTCGATTTCAGTTAGCATCAGTCTTGCCTAGGCTCTTTTTAGCATTCCAGCTTCAGCTAATGGAAATCAAGCCCATCATGGTAAATGTAGGAAGTAAGTACATTAATAGTGGGCAGTGACATTAATTCCAATGGTAAACATTTCCAAACTGTCCCCAATACGTACTAGATCATATATCGTCTTACCTGCTGCTTCAGAGCGCCACTTCTTTTGCACGTTTTTGAAGCACAGGAGATCGCCTGACAGAGTTTTCTGTTCCCTATCGGTCCTATACACTTTTGAGATTTGGTTGGAAGTGCTTTCATTCCAGAAATGCTACCATTGCAATGCCAGCCTGCCCCTTACTTGAAGAGCAAGGGTGTGGAGAGGGCAAGTTTAGCAAAGGGGAGATGTGGGGAATAATCTAACGCGAAGGTAGAAAGAAAATTGGTCTTATTTACATAGTAACACGTGTGTTAGAGTAATGCCTCCCTTCCTTGGCTATACGCTCCCCCATTTTTTCTCTCACACACGTATATACACACACACTTTAACTGTGCTTTTGTGTTTTGTCAGAATTAATGAGAAAAGTTCCCTTGCCCTAGGGGTAATTAGTGTCCTTGGAGTTAAATAAGCTAATACTTAGACACCTCTGGCACAGGCAATTATGTTTGTGTATTGAATAATTGATTCAAAGAGGGGGGGAAGGGGCTGCTAATCAGATCTGAGCATAATGAATTGATTTAATTAACAGGGGAATCTGAGGGTCCCTGGGAAATGTGTGCATTTATTCAGCAGCAGGAGAGAGTGCAAAGCACATAAATTGAGAGAGCGAGCGAGAGAGGCAGGCGGCAAGTGCTTTTGCTTTCAGTGATANTGGACAAGGAGGACGGTAGGTGGGAGCGGGGACGCGGAGCCCCGCCGCCGCCAACTCCGCTCGGGCGCCCCCGGCTCGGGAGGCGGCGGCTGCCGGGCAGGGAGGGAGCGAGGGACGGAGGAAAGAACGAGGGACGCACGGAAAGAGCTGCCCCGCTCCGGGCTGCCGCTCGCCGCGCCTCGGCAGGGCGCTGCTGTCCGGCCTGTCCCGCATCGCCCCGCCGGCGCCGGGCGTAGCGGAGACCACCGGCTCACAAAGAGATGCCGGGGACGGTGCCCACTTCCATCCCTGGGGCCGCTGACGCCGTTTCAGGGCCGGGTGGTCTGAGGTCTCTCCGCTCGGGCGCGCCCGGCCCCTGCCGTGCGGTGCGATGCGATGCGATGCGATGCGGCGTTGCCCGCGCTGGGGACAGCGGCGGCGGCTTGCCCCGGCCTCGGCGAGTGCTGCGGCCAGCAGGGAGGCGTCTGACGCCTGCAGCCCTGTCACCGGGCCTGCCATCGGCTCTGGTGGCCTTGGCGTGTGTCACTGCCNCTGCTAATCAGATCTGAGCATAATGAATTGATTTAATTAACAGGGGAATCTGAGGGTCCCTGGGAAATGTGTGCATTTATTCAGCAGCAGGAGAGAGTGCAAAGCACATAAATTGAGAGAGCGAGCGAGAGAGGCAGGCGGCAAGTGCTTTTGCTTTCAGTGATAGGTTCACATCTTTCCTCCCTCCCACCCCCCTTCCTTTGAATATAATTTTAGATTTAGAGTGAAATCAAGAGAAAAGCACTTTAGAAGACTGGAAAGCTCTTGCAGTAGCAACATCAGAGCGGGGAGAGGTTGTGAGCTATCACATTAAGACAATTTTTGACAGCGCAGGTTGGCGACGGACGGAGCTGGGGAGCCAGCCCCCGATATTGTTCCTCCCTTGCCTTTTATTCTCTCTTTCCCCCCCACCCCCCCTC
>WBNM01031266.1:92132-133040 GCA_013399055.1 Ramphastos sulfuratus | reverse complement strand
CGGCCTGTCCCGCATCGCCCCGCCGGCGCCGGGCGTAGCGGAGACCACCGGCTCACAAAGAGATGCCGGGGACGGTGCCCACTTCCATCCCTGGGGCCGCTGACGCCGTTTCAGGGCCGGGTGGTCTGAGGTCTCTCCGCTCGGGCGCGCCCGGCCCCTGCCGTGCGGTGCGATGCGATGCGATGCGATGCGGCGTTGACCGCGCTGGGGACAGCGGCGGCGGCTTGCCCCGGCCTCGGCGAGTGCTGCGGCCAGCAGGGAGGCGTCTGACGCCTGCAGCCCTGTCACCGGGCCTGCCATCGGCTCTGGTGGCCTTGGCGTGTGTCACTGCCGGGCCAACTTCGGTGGCATCCGAGGCAGGCAGTGCCGAAATGCCGCCCCGCGCTCCCATTGCAGTCGGCGCTGCCGTACGTGGTTGCGTGCGCTGCCATAAAATGTCTCTGGCGGGCTGGCGCGGGGCTCTAACTCGGAAAAGTGGTACTGGGCTGAAGAGGCAAGCGGGAGATGCTTTCCTGTGCTTCTGTTCCCTGTTTCTCTACCTCTTTTCCTTCCGCCCTCCCCTGCTCTTTTGATCTGGAGTTGCTGCTTCAGTGAGGTTCGAGTCGCCTGCCACGACCCCGCGGAGTCGGATGGGGCACGACGAGAATGTCGGGCAGGCTTGTGCGACCCGGCTGTGGGAGGGGGCCGCGGCGCTGACAGCTAGAAGGTTAAATGCTCGCTGCCCCAGAGAGGTGCGTGAAGAGGGAGCTTGCTGCAAACTCGTCACATGCCTCTGGCCCGAGAATCCTTCTCCCGGCGTCTTCCTCCAGTTTCTTGAAGCCCTCTGAAGTAAACTGACGTGATGTTGTTAATGGGGTCTATAAAGCACCGCTCAAAAGCGTGTGGGTTGGAGAAGGGGGAAATGAACTTATCTAACTGGTCAGTGAGAGGAAACAACATAAAGAATTTTCTCATTCCGCATCCCCTGTGCACAAAGGTAAAAGGGTTAAGTAACAACAGAGGAATTAACCCAGGGTAATTTCTTACTTCTGTGTGGAAAAAGGTTTATGTTTCTCTCTGACCTCACTTTCAGGGGTGACCTGCATTGCAAGAGTCCCCTGAATTCTGCCCAACTGTTGGATGAAAAGGGAAGAAAGGCTTTTATCATCCCCATTAATATCCTTAAATAGTGACAATAACTGGGTAATGTCTTAATCCCAGTGACTCTCTGTCAGAAGGTCCCTGCCAACCTGTATCCATTTCAATCTGATTGACGGGCTAACAGCAGGATGCTGCCTCCATAGGAGGAGTGAGAGGCACAGGTGAGCTGGGAGGAAAAACAGATCTGAAGAGGGTTTCCTAATAGGGGTATTTGGGTTCTTTCAAGTGTTGCAGACATACTCATTAAACACAAGGAGCTCAGGGCTGGCTGATAGTGGTGTAAGGAAATGAAACTAGAACCATTGATAATCCAGACAGTTCTCAACAGCCTCCTTCCAGGAGATCTCATGAGCAGCTGTATAAAAGCAAATAATGATGGCGATGGTAGAAGTAAAGAGGAAATTAGTGTGAGGTGCACTTAAAAAGGAGTAAAGTAGGAAACAAACCCCTGATGAGAGGGATGTGGAGATCAGAGCAACAAACTGTGGTAATGCTTGGGAATCTCCTGTGCTGTTGATGAAGTAGTTATGTCGGAGGGGAAATTACACTCACTCTTAAAAGCGCACTGGAGAAATTGGGGATAGGAGATGAGATTCAGAGAAGAAACTCATTTTATGAAGAGGTTATTTTACCTTTGTACGTTTCTTTCTGCCTGATTCAAATGGGCTCCACTTGCCCGCTCATCTGTGAATGTTAAAAGGGGATGCTGGACCTGCATAGGTTACCAATGGACTAAAATGGAAGCACTTGCTAACTAAACCAATTCCTTTTGAAATCAAGCTTGAATGAGCTTGTTAATAAAAATAGGTCTGTTTTACTCCCATAAATGTCTCTTTTTCCCCTTTTTTTTCTTTCTGTCCCAGAGGCCAGTCCGATTTCTACCATCTAAAAATTCTGGTGTTGTGGCCACTACCCAGTTCTCCCCTTGATTTTAAGAGGCTTTGACATGTGTGGGGGGGTGGTATTTGAAAAGTTTTCTGCTTTTGAGGTCTCTGGCAGCAGTGGGAGTTTATTTTTACTGAGTGGAGAAGGCAGGATTTCAGAAACCTTTCCCCCACCTCAGTTGAGGGTTGCAAGGATGACACTTGCTGCCTAGTAGGTAGAGGTTGCAATATGCTCCTTGCTTTCGCATCCCTGAGAGACTCCCTGGGCAAGCTGGGCCATGGCTGTGGTGTCAGAGGCAGCCGCTCGCTCTTCCAGCTCCAGGTTGGGGCTGTTACAGTGCCTTAGGCGTGCATGTTAGCCCCTGTGTGGCACCAGTGTCACCCATGAAGTCTAATAACCTCTATGTGGCTTTGTGAGTGAAAAGCTTCTTCAGCAGGCACGCTCCATGATGCCAAAAGAAGTGGTAGAGATGCAGTAATGCTTTTCTGTGGTCTTTACAGATATCATTGAGGATGAAAGGACAGACTGAAAAAATAATAATAATGTTTTTGACTTGATGTGTTGTGGCATCACGTCAAGTTATGTCAGGGAGGTAACGTCACGTTGCATGTTTGAAGTGACATAAGTTGACTGATGCAACACGAGTCAATATTAGAAAATACCATTTTAGAGTGGATCTTTGGCAAATATCTTCCAAAACCAGACGTTGGGAACTGAGAGATGAGAGATGGGAGGAAAAAAAGAGAAAGGCTGAGGGTGGAAAACTTTCTGGCATGCCTTTCAGTCAGTTCCACAGTGTGAATTGCTGATGATTTGCTGTGGGCAAGTCAACCTATGCACCATGCAACACATTTTTAAATCTCAAGATGATGGGAGTTGTGATATTTCTCAAGCCCATAAATATTTTGATTGCAAAGACTAGATTTCTGCTTTTAAAAAAGTAAGCCGACATCAGGTGTCACGTTTAATTCCAACAGGTTGTGTTAATCGTAGTTGCCGTTAATTGCTGTACAAATGTGTTGGGGGCTAGAAAACTTTTTTATTGTCATGTGTGAAATGAGTAAAGAGGTAAACCATTAAAAAATACCAGTTTGCAAAGGGAGTAATCCAGCCTCTATTACATGGTGAAGCAGTGAAGGAATAAAGCGTACATCGATCCAGTACGGCGTATTTTTACAAGTGCTTTATGTCTGCTGGTGTGCTCTGCTACAGAAGCCAGCTGTGATAGACAATGGCTAACTTCACTTTTATCAAAAACCTGCCTTTCTTGTAACTGACAAATAGCATAAGTTTGGATGTGCTGTATATTTTGGGGTAAGTTTGTCTGAAGGCGCACAGGGTTGAAAGGCACGCAAACAGGAAGATGGAACATATTGCCATTTTCTAATGGAGGCCAATAATGTATTAGCAGCATTAAAATGCCTCCAGCTTAGAAAAGCCTGTGGTGGCGTTAGTTTCTGCACTGATGTTTTTAACTGTTAGACTTTGATCTCTGGGATAAAGTCCTCCTCCTTTTTAGCTTGTGATACTTCTTAAAATAAAATGGTTGTTTATGGTGGTTGCACTCTCACGTCGAAATACATATTCAACACTTGCAAACCAGTATCAGTGGAAAACAGGAGTTGTTCAAAGTGCTGGATGAAAACGGTTCAATGTAAAATGATACATTTAACATCAAATATGTTCAAGGACTGTTAGGATTAAGCATTCTGAATGAAGGGGGAAGGAAAAGCCACTTCAGCTGCGGATAAGGAATCTAATTAAAAATCGGTATTAGGGATATATAACTTGAGCTCGCTATCATGCCTTTTAGAGTGCCATTGTATCAGTTGTAAAGGGGAGGAAGAAGTGTCATTAAAGCAGGAATGAAATGTTTTCTTGGATTAAAAGACAGAGATGAGTGAAATGGTGCTGTTCATCCTGGTAGCGACACCTCTGATCCTACAGTCCTTAAAAGTGCCATAGGAGACAACTGATGGTCTGAGTGAGGGTTGGGAGTTGAGAGAGGAAGGATAAGAGACATGGGCCCCAAACTGGTCACTTTGCATTTGGCCATTGGTGGCACCTCCGAAAAGTGGGGTGGACCAGTAAGGGTTTGTATCAGGTCTGATTTCTTAAATTTATTTTAATATCATCCTGGTGAAAATGGAGCTCTGGTCTCAAGAGCATTCCTTGAAACTAATACGTACACGCGAAAACAAACCCACAATGTTTGTACAGAAAATTAGTATCAAGTTTTAGGTCACAGCAGATGTGTGAAATCCGGCAGCGCGAGGCAGGGCTGGTACAAGGTAATGGTGCTGTAAGGCAGGGCCGGTGCCAGGCAGCAGCCGCGGAGTTTGGAGCTTCTGAGCTGCCCGGAGATACCGGCTGGTTTCAGTCAAAATCCCAGCTCTCAGGGGAGCGAATCTGGACTCGCACCCCGGCTTTTGGACGCTGCCTCCGCGGCGCCCCCGCCCCGGGCTGTCCCCGCCGCTGTCCCCGGTCCCCGCCCCGCACTGTCCCCGCTGCGGCTCGGTCCCGGGGCGGAGAGGCGGCGGCGGAGCCGGCGGGCTGCAGGTGGTGCTGCTGAGCCGGGAAGGCTCCGCTCTGCCAGGAAAAGCCTGGCAGGAGAGCGAGAGGGGTCCCTGGGAAATGTGTGCGCTTATTCAACAGCAAGTGTGCAAAGCTCGCAAATTGCGGGAGGGAGGCAGCAGCAGCCGGGCTGAGGTGTTCTACCCTAGCCCAGTATAATTTTAGATTCAGAGTCAGCTTAAATCCAAAGGGAAAACACTTTATAAGGCTGAAAGCTGTGTAGTTGTAACAGCCAGGGTTATGAGCTATCAAATGCAATTACATTAAAATAGATTATACTGTGTAAATTGAGCCATTTAGAAGGTGAGAACCAAAGAAACAGCTCTGATCCCCCTTCTTTCTAAATTGCAGTTTTAGTTCCTTGCAATTCTGAAGCACAAAAGTAGGTGAGACTGCTTTTGTATCTGCAAAGTGCTTTATTTCTGAGTGTAATTCTAACTGAGTGCAATCTAGGTTAAAAGCTGGACAACTGGGTAATTAGAGCTCACTTGCTGCTAAAGGACGATCAGCTGTACCGTAGCTCATTTGTGTTCCCAGAGACTTGTTCTCCTCTCCCCTGAAAGGAGGCTGCTGGAGAAGAAGCATTTGTCCGCGGACTTTTCTTGATTGCGGAGATGATGGTGCTGGACAAGGAGGACGGTAGGTGGGCTGAGATTGTGTAAGCCTGTGCTTGGTGTCTTCTGTGTGCTGCTAACGTAGAAATAAATAGTTTTGAAGCAGATGCGCTCTGTGCATATCAGTGCTCCACTTTCAGCTTCTGATATTTTTCTCTTGTGTTGGTAAAAGCATGCTTTCTCATTCTCATTATTATTTTGTAATCTTTTCCCTGACACGATCAAACCAGTTGGGAAGGGTTTACCCCAGGCACTGTTTGATGAAGGGCACAGCAGAAACAGCTTGATTTTGTGGGGTTTTGGTTTGTTTTTTTGTGTGGGGGTTTTTGTTTGTTTGTTTGTTTGTTTGTTTGTGTTTTTAATATCTATTTAGATTTTTCTTTCTACAAGTTACTCTAATATTTCCATTTTAGCCTGTTTATTTTAACAGCTGTTCTCGTAAATCTGACATTCTCTTTCCATTTCCATGCCATTTGGGTCTCTTTAGCGCGCCTTCAATATCTATTTCTCACAGCTTTTCTTCATAGATATAAACATAATGACAATAAGCTAATAAGCTGCTCTGGCAAAAAAAAAAAAAGCATTGGCTTGTTCTAAGAATTTAGTCTCTTCCCTAAATAGCAGAAGTGGGGGTTCATTTAGGAGGTAATTTAATGAATGAAGCTGAAGGAGAGCTTGACTTATTTTAGAACTTCACGAATACTTATTAAAGCTGACTGGTTGTATCAGGGATGACTAAGGAGTATGAATTGGTAGTCATTGTAAAGTAGTAGTTTGAATGACCTGATGCCTTCATTTGCAAACTGCCTACTAGGGTATGCAGCTGAACTGCTCGGTGAGTATAGTTTCTAGGATGAGTGTAGTAATCTAATCACAACTTTTTAATGAGGTTTTTCTAAGGCTGCTTTGTGGCTCAGGCATCCTGAGAGCAGAGGCTAAAACTGAGGCAGGGCAGAACATTTCTGTAGCCATCCAGGTGGACTTCCATCAATGGCACTGCCTCTTGCCAGAGACCTTGGTGGCACTTTGTGCACTGAGAATGGGAGCTACCTCTTAGCTTTTAACGCACATTTGTAGCGATTATCTCATTGTTTCTTTTCACTTCTGCAAGTGGATGATGTGTGCCATATAATGGGCATGGTGCTGATATTCTCTGATCTTTTTATTTCAGAAATCTCTAAGTGCGAAGAAAATAAAAAGTAATTCATAGGCAGTTGTCTCTTGGAAGTAGAAGGGATTGCTCAATATTTGCAAGACTGTAGACAGGAAACAGCTTTTCACAGGGAGCTGAAGAGCTTGGAGAAATTGAAAATTGAGCATTTTGGCATTATCATTGATTTTACTTGAATATATGTATTGCTTTTTGAAATTTTTATGAGAAAAATAACTTGTAATTCAAAGTCACTTTCCTTCCTGTGCCAGATGGGTGCTAATCACGCACTGTGAATAGTACTGAAAGCTGCCCAGTGCTAATAAGTTGGAGCAATGTGATTTTTGTTCCCTGACTCATATCTGTCTTGTGGTATTTTAAAACTAAATTAATACTGTACTGGAGAATAATGAAGGAAGAAGGCTTGACTACTGAAAATAATGGGTGGATGTTCATGTATAACCAAAGGTCTTCTCTACTGAAGTTTCTCTCCTCTCCTTCCCTCCCCAAAAAGGGTGAGAGGGGGAATACTACCTAGTATTTCACATCTAGAATCTTGAGGTCCCTGTGTTATTACAAAGTTTGAATTCTAAAATTACCAGTCCAGCGTAACCATGTGTGTAGGATTTAAATCTAGTTTCTGGGAGGTAATGTGAGCTTGTATTTCATTCTTGTGTGAAGCACTTGAGACAATGAAAGAATCATGACTGGACTTCTCACAAAGATTTTACACCTTTAAAATATGAAACCAAGCACAAATGTGTCATTCTCAGTGCTCTCTTGTATGCATATTTGATCAAATTTTGACTAAGAGTTGACCAGTGTGGGATCAGTTCCCATGTATAAGTTGCCTTGCCCTTCTGAATTTATTCTGTGCTAGTTAAGTTGATATCCTAAAACTGTGAAATCATATTAGGGAAAATAATAATAGACCACAGGCTTTATTTCTCTTGAGATCTCATAAGTTTCTTTGTTAACACAGTAGAACTTTCGGGGGGGGGGAAAAAAAAAGAGAAAGAGTAGATGTGAAGCATCTGTTACACATCTTCTGGATCAGCTTTGCAGTTGACTGGCCTGTGGATAAAAGACACACTAAGTGGTTGAGTACTGCTTATGCTGGGTAAACAAATGAAGCTAACAGGGTTTCAAAGGCTTTGTAGCAGTGTTGCTCTCAAAGGTGTTCAGTTGTTTTCTTTGGCAATATAAGTTGAAGCAAGCCAGTTTACTTTATTAAAGGCATAAGGCTACTCTTGTAACCTTCTTCTGACTAAGACAGATTTGGCTGACTGACCTTACTTCTTCCTGGACCACACGTGTTGGTGCTGTGCTCAGGATTTTTTTTGTCCTTTTTCACCCCTTTCTAGGACCCATCTCTTTTAAAAGACAGCAGTGTTTTCCATATTCTGGTGTATCTTCCCTTTCAGCTTGTGTTTCCCTATAGAACCACATTCTGCTGTGGTGGAGCAATGCAAATCAAGTAGAATAGCCTAAATTAATTCTTCACATTGGCGGCAGTGTGATTGCCTGCATGGAATCAATAATGCATCATGGAGGGATCAAATTTTGGAGTATAATGTGTGAATAATGCTTGACACAAAACAAAAATTCAGTCATCATAATAGCAATTAGGAAAAAGCTGCAGCTTATCCCAGCTGTAATCTCTGCTAACAATGAAGCACAGTCTGGTAATCAGCATGTATGGTATGAAATGCACTAATAGAAATCACGGCTCTTTGTTATGTGTGTGTGGGGTGAAAGTTTCCTTTTAGCTAACTTGTACTGTGTTAACTAGACATAGTATCCTTCAACCCAGTTATTGAGAGTGTGTGCACTGATCAGCTGTGTGTTCCTCCCAAGGTTTGCATAGACAGTAGGACCCCAAATCACGGATCCTTTGTGTTTTCAAGCAGAACTCTGATTAAATAGATCACAAGAGTAGGCCAAGTAAATAATATATCAGAGGACTCCATTAAATATGTACCCATATGCAAACCTTGGGGTTTATTTGTAAAAGAAATCTCCATAATTTCTTTGCAAATGAGAAGAAAAATATAGATGCTTAGTGGTTGTGTGCAGTGGGGTTGGAGAATGGGTCTTAGGTTGATGGGAGGTATTTAGGGCAATGAATATTAGGTAATTTGAAACTGGATTAGTAGCAGCAGTTGGGTTCCCTGTTGCGTAAGAGCCCATCTTACCCTGCACAGAAGAGAAAAAAAGCAGCATTTGGAATTAGAAAGGCAGTGAAATTGATTGTATAATGGCAGTTGCAGAAATGATGCCACAGCACCCTAACCAGGATAGCAGAGCTGTGGTTTGGCTTCATAAATGAGTATGCCAGCTGCCACATGGAGGTACCTATAGACAGATAGATGGATAAGGTGAGAGATCTACCTTCAGCAAGGCAGGTCCTGACAGTCTTCTTCTGTTGACAAAAATCATACACACAAACATAAGGCAGGTAGGGGTTGTACACAAGCCTGATATAAACAGTGCCATACAGGAAGAAGAGCTGTTCCAGGTGCTGCTGGTACCTTTTATTTTCTTTTGGGGGTACCTTTCTCAGGTGTATCTATTGAGAAATCAGGCAAAGAAAGAGAAGAGAAAATAGCAGGATGGCTTTTTCCTCGCGTGACATGGAATTTAATTTTTCTCTTGCCTAATGTTCCAGAAACTGTCTGGGGTTTTTTTGGGTTTTGGGGTGTTTTTTTTTGTTGTTTTTTGTTTTGTTTTTTTTTATTTTTATTTCTTCTGCTTCTCTGCCTTTGGACCTTCTTCATGGTCCCCCATTGTTTTAGCTTCCCTTGTAAAAACTTCACATCTTCCCAGGCATCAACTTATTCAATGAATGTTTGATCCGGATCACTAAAGACTAAATTTTTTACCTATTTGGCTGATTCCCTGTTGTTTTTTTTTTTCAAGGACTTGATCTTGACACGTGGACTTGGTGTAACTTCAGAGGTTTGATCTGGCTTTAGTTCATGATACGGTGTCCTTCGGTAGCTCAAATGTTACAGCAGTGGAGTAATATATTTATGAAGAGAGGATGGAAGGTGGTAAAAGCAGGAACCTTAAAACCATAGCACATTTTGCAAAAAAATAAACCACGAGACTCTGGCCATAAAAGCCAAAAAATAATAATTTTTGACTGTTTCTCCAAAGCTGCCCAAGTGTGGAGTTAGAGGTAGCCTTCCTAGAGGTGCCCTCTGCCCCTGGAAATGGCATGTACCAAAGCATAAGAGAACCATGAGATAGTGAAGTAACTGCCTAAACCTTTTCAAGAAATGGAAGATAGTGTAGTTGGAGCACTGATAACCTAGATCTCTATTTAATGAAATTTCATCCTATGGGAAGAAGAGGAGCACAAAGAGTTAGCAGGCCTAATAGGAGCAAACTGCTTTGTACAGGAGTGTTCCTGCTGGGCCATCAAGTAGTTCTTGGTGTTTGCTCAGAGTAGATAGCTGAAAGATCTGGGTAGGCATCTGTACAGGATGACATGGTTCTTCATTCCCAGGTGCCAGTGACACGTGATAGTTCTCAGGCTGACAGAAGTGTTCAAACACTATAGAAACGTTTTTCATCTTGGATAATAGGGCAAAAAGAAGAAGCTGGTTCCTGGAAATTAGTTTGCTCTAATTTTGGTTTAATACAGTAGAATGTATGCCTGATACCCTGGCAGCAGAACATAATTCATCTTCTTTGGAGTTAGTGTTAAATTTTATTATCTTTAATAGCTACAACATGAACATGTCAGCCTGTTTGTCATAGCCATCCCGAAAATGCTCTCTTATGGTAGAATCTTCGGAAAAATTCCTTTTAAGAGCAGTGCATTATTAATAAAGTAATCCATTAGGTCTGGTGATAAAGGGTCACAACAGTGTCTGAAATACATTTCTTCAATGGTTAAGAAATTTATCATGGTTGGAGGATTAATTGATTTCATTTGGAAGCTTTCTTAAGGTTTCCAGGCTTTGTATTTAGAAATGGTTTTAGTGTCTTTGGAAATGTGCTTTCTGCTCAAAGTTTCGCTGCTCTGTCATTAGCATGAACTATTGCATTCTGCTGAAGGCAAACTGTTCTCTTAGCACATGAGCAATTGCATCTGTGAGGATTCTTACTTGGCTAAAGAATATGAAAGTTTATGGTAAATAAGGTATTTTACTTGAAATCAATTCAAAGTCAGAGTAATGGTATCAAGCATTAAGTGTTGTGGTGTAAGAATGAAAAAGGCACTTGCAGATGCTGCTAAATGCTGGACTCTCAAACTCTAATGGGTTTGTCTCCTCTTTTTAAACTGGGGCAGAGCTGTCATCATTTAGAATACGTAGACATTGTTTTAAACCATATAGAAATCACTGCCCCCAACTTCAATAATGTGCGTAACTGTTGCCAGGGAATGATTTATTCAATGAATGTTCCTCCTATTCACTGAAGACTTTGGGGTGGAGGGAGGAGTGGTTTAAAATGAAAGTTGTTCACTCTTAGATTAGCATAATTAAAGCTATAGATGGTCTGAGAACGATTCTCCACAGCTACTGTTTCAGAAACCTCAGCGCGTAAGCGTGCGTGTGTGTTTTCTGTCCTCCAACAGCATGACTCCTGGGCCCAAGTTTCCAAGCGCGATGTTGGGTGCTATCAGTGCAAACAGATGCTCAACTCTCCAGTGAATGTTCTTGCAAACTAGTTCCTTCATACACTGCACATCAAAGCAGATAATGGATGCTGTTGTCCAAATTTAGAGGCTTTTTAATTGCGCTGAACGTTTCTGCATTCTCCGCGCCAGCGTTCAGAGTTCCTCGCATGCTAATCAAACTCTGAAAGGGTGATTTGGGCAGTGAAAGTAATATTTGCCTTCTTTTTCAACTATTGATTTCAACAGTTCTAGCTCCTCTTAAGGAAAAAGTGGATGATTGTTGCATATTCATGACTGAACTGCAGAGAACTTGGACCAGAATTAAACAATTAACCCTCTCGCCAATGTAAACATCCATTTGAGCAGAAGCCAAGGATGTTCCTACTTGGTTTATTATGGATCTGAGATATAGAAATGTATTCCGGAGGACTGTGTTTCTAATAAATAAAAAGGCATAATGAGAATGTAACTGGGAAGGAAGACAAAAGCAGCCATGCTTTAAATTGTTAATGATGGTGCCAGTGGCTGCAGCTTTACCACAGCTGTTTAAATTGATCAGCTAGTGAAAATGTTTTGTTTTGGCATTTTCCCTCCATGTGGAGCTCTTTGGGAGGGACGTCTGGAAGCTTTTCAAAGGGGGATCATGATATTTTATTTTAATTTTTTTTTATTTTTAAAACTAGACTTAGAACATCAGAGTTTCCAGTATTTTAAGTTAAGTATTTAAGGATGCAGTTCAATTTGTCTTTTTGTAAAGTTTTTGGATGATGAGCATTGCTGCTTCAGATTTCCCTTACCGCTTTTCTCTTTTTTTTTTTTTAAATTTCTTTTTTTCCCTGCCTCCTCCAAAAATACTGCAAATTACTCAATAAGAAATGAGGCAACAGCACACTTTCTAGCTGTCCTTTCCCCCCATCTCCTCTCTTTTCCTGGTGCTACTGAGCTTGCTCAGAAAAGCAGAAAGGTGCTGTGTCAATTTGCTATGCATCTTTTGGTCAAGCATCCAGTGTGAAATTGTTCTGCAAAATGTACTTTTTCAGAGGAAACTTGCTACTAATTTGTTTCCTGGTCGGCTCTGCCTTGAAGGTGATGTGGGTTAACCAATACTTCTTTAATGCTTGTATCGTTTCCCTCTGTTCCAGAGAGATGGGTACACATTTCAAAAGGATGCAATCCCTTCAAGTGGAGTAGGTAGGGCAAGGCTGTACATTGACAAACGATGTGTTACAGACTTATGGGTGGAGGACTGGCTTGAGCTGGTAAGATTTGGTGTGTTTTGAAGAACACCTCCTGCCTTGGGCTCCCAGCTGAAAGAGCTCATGAGCAGACCTGCCTGGGACCTTGTGTAAAGCCTCTTCCTGGCACTCTTGATGGCAGGTGACTTTTGGATAGCCCATGCCTTAGATAATGTTGAGCAACCTGGTTTCTGGCTAATGTTGTGGGGATGGGTATTGAACATTATTCAGAATCCATTATATGTTTATCTTTATACTCCTTTGTGGAAAATGATTTCTGTAAGTACCCTGTTATGGTTATGAAAGCCCGAACCAAGCATCAGTCTCAAACTCTTTGACCTGTCTGCACAGAATGGAGATCTGTTTTGAAAAGGACTCCTTTATATCTGTTTTTACTCCATGCCCTTCCATTCATTTGCCTATACAAAGCAATAAAGGGTAAAACTAAAGTAACATAAATTGGTCTGTCTTCCTGAATCCATGTCTCACTAATGTACCCAGATTAACTCAACTGTAAATTGTCTCCTTTGGATGTCGTGTCTTGCTAAAAGTTTCCTATATGATTCATGATTTGGATTGCTTTTAACAGCTATTGGCTAAGCAATATGGTAAATGTACAAGGTGATGCAATTGGCATTAGTGAGAGGATGCACAGGAGCATGTAATGCAGTCAATACTACATTAACTACTGATGCCCAATTACAGAAACTGGAAGAGTGGCTTTTAGGAGCATTAGGACTTGCAGAAGAGCTGAGATCACCTGCCGCTCCTTGCCTAAAAGCTTCACCCTTTATGCGCTGGGATCAAAGCAAACATTTAGTTGCTATTTTGTCATGTATAACAACGAAGGTATTTTTCCCCTTTTTCCACCACCCCCCTCCCCTCCCAAAAAGTGTCACACTGATGCTTTTAGCACATGTAAAATCCTATCTCCATATTTCAAGATTCTCCTTCCATCTCCTGGGGCAAGACTTTATTTGAATAAAAACTCTTTAACCACCACTGCATTTACTGTTTCTCTAAAGCTTACTACTTTAGCCTTTTTTTTTCCTTCTAAAGAAATACTAAGTGCAATTTAGAGTGTCCTATTTCAGTGTGTCAGACAAGGCTCCCCTTCGCTCCCCCCCAGTTCCTTCCCCTTTCTAATCTGTATATGATTGTTTGTGACCTCAGCTGGCTTGAAGTCTCTAGAAAGAGTGTTTTAAAATACAACCAGATAGCACATAAAACAGGATATTTGAGTGTGTGACCTCTCTGCAGTCCACGCTCAGATTAAGCACACATTGTTTCCACCACTGCTTTTAAAACCCATTTGCAGTGGATGGCAAAGGACCACGTTGCCCTGAAAGACAGTGTATGCTTCCAGACTGAGCTGAGTCTGATCGTGGCTTCTAAACCTATTTGAAAAATAATGAGCAGTGTCACTGCCGCATGGCACAACTTGCAACCCACAAAGTTTCTCTGGACTTGGAGCAAGATGGGAAATCAAGCAGCTCT
Source organism: Ramphastos sulfuratus (assembly GCA_013399055.1). Taxonomy (NCBI): domain Eukaryota; kingdom Metazoa; phylum Chordata; class Aves; order Piciformes; family Ramphastidae; genus Ramphastos; species Ramphastos sulfuratus. The sequence goes on along the minus strand of WBNM01031266.1, from coordinate 119,315 downwards.
AAGAACACTGAAATATTTTAATATAAAAGACAGCTGGCAGGTGGCTTATTGCCCTTATTGCAGCATTTGTCTTTACTTCCAGCTATGATACTTGGCATATCACTGCCGCTTTTAATCCTCAGAGCGTTTAGCCAGTATTAAGGAACTTGTGCGCCCCAAATTAGCATTCCCTGGAACTAAGGGTGGATGTGCTTGATCCCCCCTGAGGCATGGATGGGCTTTTGTGCAAGTTATCCCAGATTTCTTCAGCTTTGCTTTCTCTCTGCACAGCACTTCCTGCCCTACCCAGCAAAAGGGAAGGGTGGGACCTGTAATGCCATCTCTTACATGGCACACTGGTTTTGGAGGTCAGAGCTCCACAGAAGGAGAGAGAAATAACTTCTGGACCTCTTGGGAAGGATGGAGTCCTACTGCAACGGTTGCTTTCCTTGACTGTTGCTGGAGCGGTTGTGTTGATCTCCTCTCAACAGGCAGCTGTACCTCCTTGAGGTTCAGTCCCAGTAATTGTGAACTGTTGAGGAAAAACCTTTCAGTAGCTTAACCTTCCTGCTATGGTTATGAACATTGGCTGTGTTCCTCTGCGATTCCTGCCATGATTGTAAGTGCCAGTCCTGTTCCCCTCTACCATTTCATACACGTGACAGAAACATGAGGTAAGGATGTGCTGTAAAACATCCTGACAGACTACAGGCACTTCCTTAGTGACCCCTTTTTTTAGTAGATGGTGCTCTAACTTCTAAGGCAGCTGGTGTGTTGGTTCTCCATGTGATTGATCCAAGGTCCGTGGAGCTCTCTGCCCTGTATCTCGTGACTGTCTTGGTATTCAGCTGCCTCAGGGTGTCAACTGTGGCCAAGAGAGTAGGGGCTGGAAGGGCAGAGGAAGAGTGTTGTTATTTTTAAGAGGGCTGTTGCTTTCAATTCCTGATTGATGCTCTTTTGAACATTTAGGTGAGTAAGCAGAAGGTAACCTGCTGGGTTTCTCCTTGCACGAATGTGTTTAAAAGGTGGCACCAGCAGCGGAGGTGTGAGGGAACTTGACTGAGCTCTGCCTTTAGCACAGCTTCAGTGTGGATGTATCCTGTGCCTGATGCACTTTCCAAGCTGTACAAACAACGCTTTAAACGTCTGAAGTACCCAGCGGGGCAAGTCAAAATGTCCTTGAGCAACTCTGTATTTAGACAGCATTTTCTTCTTTTCCTTTGATCAAGAAAGAGCAGATGTGTCTCTTCTTATGCGTGTGTTTGTGCACACCCCTTGCTGCACACCCGCTCCCTAGCCTTGTGCAGGGGCTGCAGTATTTAGGGTAGGCTGTTGTTCCTCTTTGTTCTTGCCTATTACTGTTTTTCTTTTTTTTTCCAGGGGAATTCGAGTTGGAATTTAGAGAGGTCAGACTAAACAAGGTTTTAACTTACACTCGCTCATCCCCTTAGATCTCTTTAATTTGGATAGAGTGAGAAAAAAAAAAAACCCAAACCCAAACCCCTAAACATATAAGGCTGCCTTTTAAAAAGTGTATGTATATGTATAATCGATTCATTGACTAGTCTTTTTGGGGGTTTTTAAGCATTCAGTCTAAGTGGGCTGCTCAGTGAAATTTGTACATTCATAAAATAGCTGATTGAAAAGCAATATTTCAGATAAATACAAGCCAGCGATCTATCAGCAGTTGTAATAAAAGCTGGGCTTCAGGCTGTGATTTTATTTTGAAATAATAAGAATTGCTTTATTCTTTTTACTTGAGTTACCATGGTAATTCTGTCGTGTAGCAGTGTTATATTGATTTAGAAAGTGGACAGTAATATTTCTTTTGTGTTATTCTGTTTCTAGGGGTTGATTTCTAATTTCCACTTGGAGATTACTTTTATAAATTTCTTAAGTCCTTCCACTTTTTTTCTCTAGCAGTGTAATTTTCCCCTCACACATTGCTATTTTCTGAGCTTATTGGTTTGCTCTTATTTTAAATTAAACTTGCTGGTTTCAAATATTGAAATGACATCTTTGTCTGTGTCTGTACTTCGGTTTAGCAAAATATTACAGTCTGCTGTTTTATGCTTAATAATTTAAGGGAAGCTTTATGTCTGCCATCAGTGGTTGTTGGTAACTTATGACTAAACCAACACAGAGCTTAAACCCCTGACATTTTAATACTGTGTGATGGTGCTTCCACCCTGCACACCGTTTCTTTTATTTTTGTTTAATCTGCCTTCTCTGTGTGTGCTAAAGGGAATGACAATTACCTTCTGAAGGGATCAGGAGGAGTTTCTGGGTGGAGATGACTCTTGGCAGTGTTAGGTCTCTGTTGCACTTGAGAGAATCACTGGTTTTGTCCATCAGGCAAGTGCCATTCCTGGCTGACCATCTTCCTCGTGCAATTAAGAAGCTTCAAGCTGTGAAAGCAAAACTCTGACTTGCAGAGCTGTGTGTACACAGCCGATGGCTGACAAAATATAACAAGCTGCTTTAGCTCTGTACTCCTAGGATTGCTGTACTTTAGCTATGGAGCACTGCTCTTAGACTGCTGCTGCTTTAAAAGATGACAGCCTAAACAGGATGTGACTGTTTCGTGTGGCATCTCTTTCTTTTCTTGTGAATGAAAAATAATGCTTCTGTTCTAAACCTGGGAGATGAGGGGGAATGAACCTCAAGCATCACTGTTTTCAGAAGTAGTAGCTTAGATCCTGAAACCAAAGCTGTGAATTCTGCTTTCAAACAGAAGTCATTCAGGCTACTTTTTGGTATGGAGGGTGGGAAAGCTGCTTTTTGAGCACTGCACACAAACGTCCTGTTCTCATGAAAATGCCTCTGAAAGGTTTCGTGGCACACAAGTAACAGATGAGAGTGGGGCTGAAGTCTTACTCCATTGCCCTTTTGGTTTCATGCCTCTGTGAAGCTCACAACAGTAAGAAAAGGAGCCCAGGAGCCTCAGCAGATTTCTGCTGGGATTGCTAGACCAGCTCCAAGAAGGGATATTACCATCAGCTGGAAATGGCAGAAGAAGAGGGGAAGTTTGTCATGGACATGCAGTGGTTGACTTCAAAAGGAATGAGGTATGAGATAGCTGGAAAAAAGCAAATGCAAACCTGAAATGGATTGAACAAGAAACTGCTAATAATGATCACTGTTAGTAATGCTGGAGAGAGGCACTGACAGACCTTGTGTGTCACAGACCACACATTCTCAGGGACAGGAAATCCATGTGGAAATAGGGGCAGAGAGGATGCACATGAAGATGGGGAGGCCATACTTTAACTTTTGTATCTTTGAAAAACGAAGGCTGACTGGTCTGCCCTGTGTGCCAACACAGACAGAGGGAACACCAGAGGAGGAGGAGGAGGAAGGCTTTTTACCCCAAAAGATTTCATTGTCATGAGAACAAGTAGGTGGGAATGGCTAAGAATATTTCTGGGTTAGCAACTTGAAAGCTTATGGACTTCAGAACTGCTGGTCTCTGGATCAGCCTTCCCCAGGGCATAGTGGAGGCACAAAGCTGAATTGTTTGGTTTCAAGAAAGGGATGGTATGATAGCCTCCATCTGCAGGAGGTAGGACTCACTGATCCTTCTCAGTCCTCAGTCCATGCTGAGACATTTCTGTCACAGTGCATGAAGCTCTATCAGTGTTTCCATATAAAATCCGTATTTCCATGAACATTTATTTATGGTGAAAGTCTGCACATAAGATCCTTCCTAAGGATACCTTTTTTTCTTTCCTATTAAAATTTTATAAACCCCTCACTTGGCTGGAATTTTTACTTCTCTGTGAAAGTAAAACTGAAGGGGGGACCCTGATGGGGAAGCATGAGAGTGTAGTGTCATTTTTTTCTACCAGTGCTCTCTTTAAAATTAAAAAAAAAGAAAAAAAAATTACAAGCTAAAAGCTTACAGGTGAACTCCAAATGAGAATGTCAAAAGCCACATCTGAGTGTTCTGAACTTCTCAGTCACCTGGTTTGGTTTGATCTGAGTGTGAAAATGCATAAGCAGGTGCTGTCCCCAGAGGCCTTCCCTAGCTTTTCTGCCTGTGTGTTGCTGTGCAGGTGTTGTCTGTGCTATTTGGCTTGAGAGCAGTGATCCACAAACTTTAAAACCTTCTAATAAGTCTTGACCTGTGAGGCTGTAATGGCTCTTGGAGCCTTTACAGCCAATCAAGTGATGTCTGTTACACATTAGTCTGTAGTAGCTCCAGAATAAATAACTTGATTTTTTTTTTCAGTCAGTAATTATCTCTCTCCACAATGGAGTGCAATCACTCTGCATGCTAAAATGCAGTTTTAAAGTAGTGCAGCAAGAGGCTGTTTAATGTCTCTGACAGTCAGCATTGAGCATGAGTTCTCTGCTTGCTTTCTCCAGCATTTTCCTTCTCATTGCTTACTCATATTATAGCATGTCCAGGCGCTGCCACCTCACCCCAAATTCTCTGTGATGTGAGAGAGAAGTATCTGATGCCATGGGTCTCCTCAAAATAATGCTTTGGTCTTTCCCCATCACACCTGCTTTTCAGGAAGAGCTTCAGCTGATAATTTGCCTCTTAGTAGGTCTCTCTGCTCAAGAAACCAATCTTGTCCTGGTAGAAGAAAGATCTAGATGATTTAATAGACTGTTTTAATAATCATTTCTCTCTGCATCTGATCTTTTGACAGGATGCAATGTGATTTGGGTTTGCTACCCCCTACCTAAAATATATTTTCTTTCCCTATGGTTTGTTCAATTATAACTCTAGGATATATCTTCTGGGACTGAGTAATTGGCTGGGTCAGAAGTAATCTTTATTTTCGCTAGAGAGATGTTTACAAACTGATGCTGTAGTATCTCTTTAAAACCCACTGAGAATCTGATTAAAGGCCTGAGGATCTTCTGCAAAGACTGCCTGCTCCCAGTTGACTTGAAAGGGTCAGCATGCTGTCACAGTTTCGTCGGCTAAGAATTAACTTAAGGCTGATTCAAATGCTACTCTCTGTGTACAGCATTGATTGGGCTGCTTTCAGATGGCAAGAGGTAACTTTATACTGTAGCATGTGTGAACTCCATTTAGTTCAGTCGGAAAGCTGAATGAATATGGTTGCTTGTGGCAGGGGAGCTCAGAGGTGAACACGTTCTATACCTTCTGCCCTGAATTAAATACTTTGGGGAAGGTGGGAGAGAAATATAATTCTTGTGGTAGCATACTTGGGATGCTGGCTGCTGCAGCTGTTCTTCACCAAGTCAGCTCCTAGGTTTTGCATAATCTTTTCTTCTTCTCTTTCCCTATGCGCCCTCTAAGCTTGACCTTAATGAGATGGGATTGCTTGTAGTAGAAATGGCAGCATAGTGCTTTTCTCAATGAGGTAAAAATCTCAGATCAAATAATGTGAGTTCGGTGTGGTGTTATTGCTGCCCCTTTTTCAGAAAAGGTAGCAGGCCTAAGATTTTTAATCTGGCCTCACAGGAGCATCAATTCTCAAGGACACCGTGCATTAACGTGGGGAACAGCTGGTGCTGACTTGCACAATGCTGTGGGCTTTGTGGTGCCACACTTCCAGTTACTAATCTTAAAGCAGCTTTCATAAAGTTCCTGCTAAATGCAACCACCTGATGCAATGTAATGATGTGCTCTGTGCTCTGCAATGCCTAACTGCCACCTGGTGCATTCTGGTGCCGTCGGTGAGCGCACCGAAGCAGGCAGTGCTGCTGCTGCAGCTGGGTCTGGAATGGCAACTTCTGCTGAGCACCTTAAGCAAAGAAAATGGGCTGAGGTGTGCTTCTGAGGACCTGCTTCTGCTTGCCAGCCTCTCTGTCAAGCCAGCGGGTGCCTCTAGCAGGTGGAGCAAGCAGGGAAGGTGCCACATGAGCACCAAACCTTCAGCCAGGACTCAGGGGCCAGCTGGTGTAAGTCAGTGAGCATGTTGCTGCCTCAAAGCAAAGATGGGAATTCCTGATTTCTTGCCCTCTGTAATGTCTGCTAAGGTAAAGGACTTTCTGCTGATAGTCACAGCACCTAGGCCCTTTCTGAGGCTTCATCAATACATCAATGCTGTCCATGAGTGATCTCAAGGGCTTGAGGGGTGTGCATGTGTGTGTGTGTGTGTGTGTGTTAGAGGATTCAGATTTCCCTGGGCAATTTCTTGGGGATTCTTCCTAGTGTTATCTTGGAGTGAAGGTGATGTAGCTGTAGGCCAAAATCTAAGGCTAACCTAAAGCCTTGGTGTGGGGTTGCTTTGTTGTAGTTGTTTTGTTTTTTGGTTTTTTCTTACTTTTTTTTTTTTGTCTCTTAACTGTTGCAAATGAGTCCAGGAGGAAGAGATGCTGGAAGTGCTGACAGGCTCTGAGTTACTGCAGCACCGTCTCTCTGGCTGCTTTAACGTACTGCTCAGCTTTAATTGTGCCCAGGGCAGTTGCTGTGCTCCCTGGGGGCAGTTACTGTGCAGTGCTGCTGCATGGTGGCCACGCTTCCATCCAGAGCTGTAATTTGCCAGTGATTACTCTCAGAAGAAATATATGCCTTGTCAGGATCCTGGGCAAGCTAAAAGTGAGAACAACTACACCAACCAAGGCGGAAGAGAAGGGAATGATTTTGACTTCTGTTGGTGACCAACCATGAAATCAGACAGCTTTCTATCTGCAAGAGCTGAAAAATTACACCAGGGACCGTCAGTCTCGTCCCTCCTTCCCCCACCTTGTCTCTCAGGCTGCAGGAGCTGCTGCCTCATGGTCACTGTAGTTTAATTTTGGCATGTTTCACTGTACACAGTGGATCCAGTTTTGTACAGTAAGCAAAGCTCTGACAGCCTCTTGTGACAAATCTTTTGACTGTCTTTTGCCATTACAAGCCTTTTATCAAATTAAACAGGGCATTGAGCTAAGTGTGGACATGTCACAGTAACACCTGTGCTATACTTCATGGATACTCGGTGTTTGCTTTTGCTTATTTTGATCCTGCCTTATTTCTTCTTGGGATGGCAGGCTTCTTCCTCATCACTGAGCCAGCTCCCTAGGTTTAAGGCTCAAACAGTGACTTCTTTCTGCTCCTGTTCCAAAGAACTAGGTAAAAATTGAACTCAACAAAACCCTTACCAAATCCTGATCTGTACTTAGGCCTTCTCACTGTGTGCTGTTTTCACTTAGTGTGCAAGCTTAAAGCACTGACTCTTCAAAGAACACTCCTTGGTGATGTTTAATCAGAGAAAGCAAAAATTTCTTGGTCTTGGCTTAAGTTTCCATTCTATCTACAGAGCAAGTCAGTTGTGAAGATTACTGTGCTGGTTCCTGCTGCAGGAGAGAATCATGTGAGTGATTCCTACAGTACCAACTGTGACAAGCTTATTTTGTTTCAAATACATGAATACTCTTCAAATGGTATTAACCTAGTTAAAATTTTGCTTATCAAAGCAAGATCTGTAAAGCAAGCCAGGTAAGTGCATCTTGCTGTTTGAAGCTGTGTGAGAATGGAGGAGGAGGAGCTGGTTTTGAACTTTCCTCATGCTGCATATCGTGATCAAGTGCTTGAGGCAACTTCAACATCTAAATGAGTTTGGCATTAAAGGAGTGGTGTTGATAGCAGGGCTGTGTTTACTCAGCATTGCCCTGCAAGCTCTCAGAGCCCTCCTTCAGCTTGCATGTTTACACTGGAGTTTAGCAGAGATGCCTATCCAGTGAAGGAAAGGTCTGACATATCCTCTGGATGCTGAATGAAAGTATTTCCATGGAATAAATACTTAGGGATGCTTTTCATATCCTGGAAGAAATCACTAAGACATCATGTAGGCTTGCCCCTGATTGTGTTTATATTTATTTGGTACTATGACATGTAAGGCAATGTGTGCATAAAGAAGAGCAAGATGTGAGCTCTAAGTTAGAATGTTTGAGATAAACATCCAAAAAGAAAAAAGGAAAAAAAAAAAAAAAAACCAAATAAACACCACCACCCAAAAAACCCCAACCAAACAAAAAAACCCCCCAAAACAGCCAAAAAAACCAACCAACCAAAAAACCCCAAACCAAAATCCCAACCAAACAAATCAAACCAACCAATCAAAACCCAAACAAAAAACAACCAACCAGCAACCAAAAAAAAAACCCCAAACCAAAACAAACAAAAAAGCCCAGACAATGAAACAACCACCAAAAGCAAGCCAGCCACAAAACCCCCCATAAACAATAGATTGAGAAGGGCAAAGGAAGTTAATGTAACTCTTCCCCCCAAAAAGCAACATTTTGGTAATCTGGAGCAGGATGAAATTCTGGTCTCCAGACTCCAAGCCTGAACACTATATGCTGAATTGCAANTGGAGCCCAGGACTTGGTTGGCTGTCTGGGCTGCATGTGATTCCTGCTTCAGGACCATACCCAAGGGCAGATCAGGATGGGTGCTGGCTGCCAGTCTGTTTCCAGTATACTTTGAGAGTAATATTTTGTGTTATACTGTGTCAAATGCTAATCTGGCTAAGGCTTTCTGTATTGCTTATGCAATTTAATATGTCATCCTCACCTTCCTGCTTACTGGATTTACTGTATAATATGGTATTTTGCCAAAGTGTTTTTCCTCTTAAATAGAGAGAAACAATTTAGGAAGAATGCACAAAGCACACGAAACACACTCTGCTGTAAGAGTAGTTGACAGCCATGCTTTAAAAAAACATTAACAAGGAGATAGTAAAGAACATGAGTCTCTTTGGAAATGCTAAAGTAAACTGGGTGTCCATTTATGGGAGGAGATAAGTGTGACTATCTAGTCAGGGGAGAGGAGGAGAGAGGCTTGTGTGGGTTGAAAGCAGGACATACTGAGGGGTTTTTGTGAGTATCAGATGTTACCGGCTCTAAGTCAGAAGAACTGCTACAGAGGTAGATAGGATCTGTGTGAATCTGACATTTTAAAATGTGTATAGAAAAATCTTCCTAACTAGCTAAGGATTTGTTAACATCTAGTCTTTAGTTTACACAGTGGCTGATCAACTGCTGTTTAGTCTTTTCCTGAGTCTTGCATGGTTTGGGCTGATTTTGCATAGGGTGCATCATAGGAACTGAACCCAAAGAGGGACGTGGGAGATGGTGAGTGTAACATTGCTTCTCTGTGTGCCCCAGTCCTGTGCAGAAAGCTCCTTCATGGCCAGCTTTCTGCGGGGTAGAGGCAGGCTTGCAAGCACTCGGTTGTCCCAGGGAACATGCTGTGGAGAGAACTGATGGTGTGTGCTGGCATGGAGCTGGGAGACAGAAGCCCCTGCTGTGAGCCATGGGCAGCTGAAGAACCACCCTGAACAGAATGACCTCACCTGAGGTGTTTGGCATGGAGATCATGTCTTGCTTCTGCTTGAGAGTGCGTGGCTGAAAGGCATGATTCGATGTGTGGAGTGAAGACAGGAAGAGCAGAGCACTTCCTGAGCACTGTGGCAGAGCCCTCCTCCTTTTTGCCTCTGTGCCGGCTGTGGTGCAAACCTACTGCCTGTGCTTCACCTGGAGCTGCAGCCATTTGCTTCCTGCATCTGAGGAGCACATCCTGCTTTATACCTCCATCTTCCTGACTTCTTTCAGACATCCCTGTGGCTCTGTATTCATCCTGCTTCTTCAATAGATAGGAATCTTAATTTCTCCATCCATTTTTGAAGAACTGAGGTTCTTGAGTCCTTGAATCATTTGCCTTGCCCTCTGCTATGCTGCCTTTGCAGCATCCCTTTTATATAATCTCCACCACTCGCAGTATTCTGTAATACAGCCCCACTCCTCTCTCTAATAGACTGCTCTGATGTCCATGACTTACATCCCTGAATTTTCATTACTGCTACAAAGACTGTTATGCACTTTAAAAGGGAACAGATGGATTCCTCCCTATTTTGGAAGAGATCATTCGTGCCTGTCCACCTTCTCAAGTTCACCTATTTTCATTACTTTAACTTAAAACGATTTGTGGAGCCTTCTGAGCTCTCAAAATTAAGCTGGAGCCTGAATAAGATTTGAACCTAGATTTTCCTCATCTAACCTAAAGTAGGTGATAGCTTCAAGGGAGGACCTAGAGAACAGTTCATTTTGGTTATAGTTCAAAACAGTAGTCAGTCTGTTCCTTCCCACTGTGCTCTTTCAGCATTCCTCCAAGGAAGCTCACAAAGAGCCCTTCTGAGATTGAAGTGGGAACAAAGTGCTAATTGTTAAATTATCTTTTGTCCAAACCAAAACCTAAGGAAAATCATCCGAAGGATGTTAGTTGCATACAGAGTATTTCTGTCTCTATCCAGTGCTAAGTAGTCTGTTGTAGAAAACCTTTCTGTTTTGTCCTTTGCAGCTCTCAATAGGCTTTTGCACTCAAACAATGTGGACTCTAGCAGGTGGCATTTTTGGCAAATGACCTTTTCTCAATACGGGGATGTTCAGAGGTTGGCCTTCCTCATCTTTCTTTATTTTTTTTTTTTCCAGAACTATTAAAATAGGAGGCAAAGGGCAGATTTAGCACTAATAGGGTGAAGGTGCAGCAAGATCTTAGACCAGAAGAAAATAAAACTATCACTTGCCAAGGAATTGAGTAACTGGTTGAGAGCTGGGTCTGATAGCTGCCCGTAGTGACTAGCAGCACTTCTCTCTGGAAACAGATGACACAAACTTACAAGAGTGGGTCTTCTGCTGTGGCAGAGGTTAATTATACCAGTGGCTCTGCTACTTGCAGGCTTTTTCTTCTCTGCTCTGCTCACATTTGCCTTTCTGACGTGAACTGCAGTAATAGGCACAATTTATGTGCCTCTGTCTGATTTTGGTTAATTGTAGTAGTAATTACTAATTTCCAACCCCTGACCCGATTTTTTAATCGCATTTTTAAAACTATCTTTTTTGTGCCATTTTAGAATTTGGTGTTTGGTTTTTAATTTAGATAAATTATGCTAAAGTGTTCTTGAGAGAGCTGCACACTAAGGTCAAAAGCTTCATCTGCGCAGTGCCCGTTTTCTTTAACCTATTTTAATAATCGTAGCTGCTTTCTTTAATGGGTGGCTTTTGTCTGAACTGTGCTAAATCTCTTCTCTTTAGACCAGGCTGCTGGTGTAGCAGTAAAACAAAGTGCTGCGAAGCAGCCCGGAGGCTTTGGGATCACCACCTGGGTTGGGAAGCTTCTGGGGCTGGATTTTCCTTCNCACAGCTCCCCTACCCTGTGCCCCCGAGCACCAGCAACAGACCACCGGCCTGCCATGCTCAGCAGTTACCCTGTCCTGGATCTTCAGCATCTCAACAGCAGTTCAGCTGCACTCACACCATGTAGACCATGCTTGAAAGCCTTTCCCATCCTATTTCTCTGCAAGTAATGGGCAGATGCTCATAGATGCTAGCAGTGGCAAGCTCCCTGGCCATGCTGATGGCTCCAGAGCATGTGTGAGCTTGGGGGGCTCTTTGGGTGAGCTCCTCCCCACCTCCTCCCCACACTGCAGCTTGCTCTGCACTGGAGAGGGAGAAAGGAGGTGGCACTTCATGGCCAGATGTCATCCTGAACAGCAAGGGCTCCTTGCCAGCCTTCTTGTGGGAGAGTTCTCAGTTTTTTTAGAGAGGACATCTTCCTTTATCCCCAGACATGCAAGGGCAGTATTTGTGCATACAGGTTTACAGGTCAAGAGGCAGTTTGCTTTGGCTGGTTATGTGGTAAGCTCTGCTAGACCTTAGGCAGACCAGCTTTCCTGCCTTCCTCTCCTCCTCCTCCTTTTTGCTTTAGATGGGGAAAGTTTAACAGGGTGTGACGCTTTTGAACTTGGAAACAGGTATTAAGGAGCAATTAGCTGTCTGGCCTCCCTGGATAAAACAGAGAAAACTTGCCAAAGATCTTGTCTTTAAACATTTGTACAAATCTCTCATCAAATATAGAAGTAATTGCCTTTTCCCCCTTTTCCTTTTCCCCTCAACCACTTTCAGTCTGGCATCTGGTTTAATATAATGGGTGTTTGCATGAATGGCTTAGTTAGCCAGGGTGGCAGTAAAACACTTTACATTTATTGTGACATTTGGATTTAATTAAAAAGTACACACTTAGAAAAGTAAAACATAATGTGTAGAGGGAGTCAGGAAGGTTTCTCTCCCTTTCTTCCAAAAAGCTAATTAGAGTTGTATTTTAAATTGTTTATGTGCTGCTAATCATTGTAATAAATCATTTATACTGAGAAAGACACACTCTAATGTGCTTGTGTAACTGTTTATGCTCTCAGGTTTCTATCATGAACAAATTGATCTGGAAGTGAATTTATTAACCACTAGGGAAGAAATCATTAGTGCTTTCTCTAAATATTCCCCAGGTACACTTTTATTATGGTAGTTTACTGTTTTAACTAAAAGTAACTTTGCAGGGCCTCGGTTGTAATTATGATGCAAATCGACTTCCCGTCCTTTAAAAGGAGGGGAAACTGCCTTTTTGCTGCTCGGGTATATCTGTGTTGTGTAAGCCTCCCAGCCTCTAAAGGGGGTTAGTCTGCTGAAAACAAAATGTAAACTTGGGCTTTCAGACCAATTAGTTGTGGGGGCTTCGTAGAAGTTTTGAAATAATCCAGTGGGAAGTTGAATCTCGTTGATCTACCTGGCCTTTTGCTAAAGGATCTTAGGACAAGGTAAGTGGAGCTTGTCACGTTAAATCTTTTGCACCTGACAGCAGACCGACACTCGCAAAGCAGCTGGAGAGCTCTTGGAATCTCCCGGAGATAAGCGGCACTGCTGTTTGCCTGGCACTGCTGCAGCTCTCTATGCGGAGATTTTAATGGGGGAAATGAGTAGCTGAACTGCAGTTGCAATCTAGATTTTCTTGTTCTTACTCCAGACTGGAGAGCTGGTGACATCCCTGCTCTTCCCGAGGATTTTTAAGGTGAGCTTGTCCTGTGAGTCCGGAGGTGGTTGCAGAGCTGTGCCTGAGGGTGTTGGGAGCCACAGTCCACAGCAGGTTTGCAGGCGCTGGCTGGGACTGAGGAACAACTTTCATATTTGAAGGTGTTGCTGAATTAGCTTTCACCACCAGTACTTCCCCTATGGCAGTAAATTGCATTTCCCAACCAAGAAACCAGATCTGACTACCAAAAGCTGCAGTTAATGCTAGTAGGTTTTGGGGGTGCTTTTTAAATTCAGCTGCTGTTATTTGAGGACTGAATTATTTATTTACAGGTCTAGCATCAGGCCACCAGGTGGGAATACCCACAATATGTAGATTAATGTGGTTGAATAGGTGGTTGGGCAATTTTGTTTGGAGTCCTCAGAACTGTAAAATACAGTGTAACTTGATGACAGGGTTTCATTCTCTCTGAGATAGTCTTAATTTAAAAAATAAAAATAAAAGAAGCAGGTGACAGAACAAGAGGATGCAGCCTCAAACTGTGCCAGGGCAGGTTTAGACTGGGCATTAGGAAGAAATTCTCCAAGGAAAGAGTGATTGGCATTGGAATGGGCTGCCCGGGGAGGTGGTGGAGTCTCCCTCTCTGGAGATATTCAAGAACCATCTGGATGCATTCCAGTGTGATCTGCTCTGGATGATCCTGCTGTGGCAGGGGGGCTGGACCAGATGATCTCTTGAGGTCCCTTTCAGCCCCTGACATTCTATGATACCTCAGGGACTTAAGCTCTGCAATAGCTTTGGGCCCTAAGTATCAGCACTTCTGCTGTGGTTTTAAAATACAATCCTTAGCTGCTCATGGTTGCATTGATGTTTGGATTGGGTTTTTTTTCTTGTGAGCTTTAGGGAGGTTCAAAAGTGACCAACACTTGTGCTGTGCCACCAGCAATCTGTGGGTACCTGTGCCTACGTGTGAAGAATTGACTGGTGCTTCAGTTACACAAATGCCCCTGAAGAGGCTTTCCATGTCTAGATTTTCTGCTAACCAAATAGCTTTCTCTCTTGAGATCAGGATGTCTATTCTCTTGTCTCTTTTTAGACCACATTTCTGATATGTTGGTTTAAAATCCAATCACATTGCACACATCTTGCTTGCAAAGTGTGATTTTTTTTTTTTTCAGACTTCTAGCTATTAATTTTTCCAGAAACCTGCTATAGAGTGTTCTGCCACATTAGGTTTCCCTAACAATCCATGGGAGGATGTGATCAAGATCTATTACTGGCTCTCAACGTGGATGTGGCCAAATTCTGTGAAGCAGCTGTAGTGGCTATTTGCTGTGATTTCTGTTTGGAAAGCCTTGTTGAGCTAACCAGGCTTCAGAACTGTAAAGAATCAAAATGATGTCTTGTGTCTTCTAGGAAGTGTAGATTTTATTTTATTTTTTTAAATTATTTTTCAGATGCCATTAGCTCCTTTTATGGCCATTTTCAGAGTGAAATAAGAGACCCTCAGTCACTCCATTTTCTGTTGAATCTGACACTTAGAAATGTAAACGTGTCTACCAGAATGCCATTAATTGAGGGTGATAAATGTCTTTTTATATGCAAAGTCTTTATGTAGAGGTGACTCCTGCTGTGATTCCTGAAGGCATTTTTCCTTCAAAGCACACAAATATATCAGCACTTAAAGAAGCATTTGATATCCTCTTGCCATTCCCTGTGGCCTGCACCTCCGCATTGCCATAGCTTATTTTATTCCCTTGACACTTTACCAGGTGTGCCATGTCCAAACTTGGATCTTCCCTGCAGAAGTGTCCATGAATTAATAAGTAAAACGTAGCCAGTGGCAATTTTACCCAAAGTCCCAGAATTCAGACCTAACTTGTCCTTCAGTGAACAGGAGAAGGAAAGGGACCAACGCAGCCAGGTAATAAACATGGTGGAACAAAGTTGGTGCCCATTTACCCTAGGAGAGCCAATGAGGCCAAGTTGTTCTCTGTCACCACCATAAGAACAACTTTTATATAGTCTTCTCCTGCAGTTTTGGGCTCATGTAAAAGTGCTAAAGCATCTTCAATGATACAAACAGTATCTGCAAGCTACTTAAATACGTGGTCTTAGATAACCAGTTCTGTAGGGCTTTAAGTAGAGCCCTGTTGTAAATTCTGACTTTCTTAATAACCTTGCTACATAGTGGCTTGGTAAGATTTAATATCTCATTTTTAGGTTTTCATTTTGTCTCTTCCCTTGTTAAAAATTCCTTGCAATAGGGCAAGAAATTACCCAAGCTGACTCTTCTACTTGTGAGACTTCGCAGATGTTGGTGTCTCAAAAGAGTGGGGCAGTGGCTCTTGTGTTGTGGGGCAGGAGCTTTTCCTAGGCGTGTGACAGTGGTGATGGATTGGAGGAGAAATTGTTACTTCGTTGTTTAGGGTGAAAATAAGGTAAACTGCTGTTCACAATGAGTAAAAGTGAGTAACGATTTTAATATGTTAAGGTCGTGCAAGAGGTAGGGGCACAGGACTACTCCAGTTTTATCGTGTGGAATGGGAAGAAGTGGTCCCTTGGTTTGACTGTTCACTGCTCTCAGAGGACAGTAAGATGTAGGTACTTGGCTGATTCAGACCTTACCAGGGTGATACATAGTGTTGCAGCGTGTTGCTTCAAGTGAAGCCACCAAATGGAGCTGTGATGAAGCCACCCATGAACTGCACAGCAAAAACTGATGGTTCTCTGGTGTCTACAAGGCAGGGCATCTGTCTTAAATGTTAACTTCCAAAATATTTCTCTGTGTGCTGATAATGTGATGCCAGCAGTGGGATGCAGCTTTACCAGTTTTTATGCTCTATAACAAAAAAACCCAAGCTCAGGGGTGTATTAGCATGATAATGCTTTAACATGAAGTACCCCCTTTTTTTTTTTTTTCTGCAAAAAAAAATAGGCATTCCTCCCACAACAACTGCAAAGCAGACAGGATATTGTCTGTGGAGGTTTGCATATTGTACTGCAAGTGTATTTTGACACGAGAAACTGAAGAAATGGGAAACTAGATATGTCTGGGGAGTAAGTACTAATCTAAGTGTCAGGTTTGATACTGGCAGACTCTGTGGAACCAGTAGCTCAAATCTCCAGAGGACTGGCAGAGCCCTTGACCTTTGTAGCAGCAGATGAACTGTTAGCATTACTAAGGGCTGACTTCAGAGAAAAGGATGGACAGTTCTTAAACATGGAATTGGTGCCTGTTTTGCATAGATAGAGGACATCAGAGAGCACTCATGCAGAAGAAGGGGCTCCCCTGCTTTTCTTGGCCATTTTTTTTTTTGTCATTTAGACAGTAATGTACACATGCTGCTTGTTGGCTTCCCTTCTCTCTGGGGATGCCCATCTTTCATCCCTCTGCTTGTCTGTGTTTGCACTATGGAGGTCTCTAGGCAAAAGACATTTAGTATCAGCACTGGAAGCATATTTTTTTTAAATGGAATTTTCTGATTGCTCAGGCTGTAGGAATAATTTGTCGTGGAGCTCGTTAAAGCAAAAAGTAAATATTTTTTGAGGAACCTGATTTGAATCATTGGTGATATCAGGCAGAAGTGACAAGATTTTGCCTTGCAGAGGTCCATGTGTCAATTGTGAAGTCTGCTGTAGGATATTGAACACAAGGTATGCATCCATCACTAGGAAGTTGCCCAGATGTCCTGTGGACAGACTAGAGAGAGCCTAGCAAGCACCCTCTTGGTGCTCTCCTCAAGGAGAGGCTAAGTGAGGGCAATAGGTCTTCTGTCTTGGAGAGAAGGCAACAGAGAGTTACTACTGCCAAAGAGTTCTGAGACAACTGAACAAAACTCCTCTCAGAGGGGAGCAGAGTGTCACCTGGCAGAGGAATTAATGCCAGAAAGTTCCACAGAAAGCAGTCCCTGTCCCAGGCAGCTGTGGGCAGGGGCACCGTGGGACAGGCAGTTGTGCTGGTTTGAGGCTAATTGGGATATTTTTATGAAAAGAATTACATTATAGGCTGTGAAAAGCAAACACTGGTGATGTCTGCTGCACTCACAGGCTTGCTGAGATGTATAAGAACAAGAACAGAAACATAGACAGTCCCTCTAGCTGGTATGTGTCTGCTGGCCTCTCTGCTAACCCAACTAACCACTCTTGCTTCTAACCCCCCTGGCTGAGCCTCCAAACTCACCTTGCATGTAAGGCAGACCCTGGGGTAAGGTAGAAGGGTGGAAAGAAGGTGGAAGGGTGGTTGGGAGCCCCTCTTGGGGGCTCTGATTTCCAGGAGGGGGATTGTGTTTCTGTATTACCTTTAACTTGTATATTTCTGTAACTATTCCTGTCTATTGTGTATATCTCTGCTTGTAAATTGTGCTGAGCTGTAAATAGAGCTTCAGTCCTTAACTTCCAGCTGGCTGAGTCTAGTCTGGGGGATTTTCAAAGTGTGGGGAGGCAGGGAACTCCCAAACCATCACAGCAGTGGATGGTAGAGCTGAACTCCCGCTGCAGTACTGGGAGGAGAAGCTTCCTTGAAGCTGCCAGCGCAGATCTGCCCCTTCTCTTGTGTGGTCTGGTGGACCTATTTGGGACTGGGTCTGGGTTTCAGCTGCAATAGGTTTGGGAATGAAGTGAAAATAAGGCTGAACCTGTATAAAAAGTGAGAGGTCTCAGGAGAAGTCTTCTGCTGCTTAATTCTCCAAAAGCAGAGTGGCAATTGCACACTCGGCAGTGGCTGTGAAATTGCTGCTGTGGATAACCAAAAATGGGATAGATTTTTTCACTTGAACTTTGGGGTGCCTAAAATGCTGCTATCTACTCTTTTTCACCCAATTCCTATTTGTAAGCAGTTCATTTAAGGGCTCAAATAGATTTTTGGCTTTTGCAAACAGCTTCCATTTTTGCTTCCATTAGGCATTGGATCTGGTGCAGATGTTGGTTTTCCGTATCAAATTTTTGATTCCCTATTAATAGGGAATAAGTACACCAGTGGTATACAAAGATAAAGCAAAGTAAATTAAGATTTCTCAATGCACATTACCACTTCAAAGACAGTTGGTAGCCAAAAAAGCCCAACAAAACCCAAACCAAACCTCCTATCACTTGAAGTAATAAGTTACTCCTGGTGCACTTTGCTGTGGCAGATCATGACTTGTTTTAAAGTATCATTCTTTTCTCCTGTGCTTAGGTAATTTAGACACTCCTGAAAAGAGGTACCACATGGAGTGCAGTAGAGTTGAGGCAGACTGGAGAAAAGGATTACATTTTGCACGTGGAAGCAATGAATGTGGGCTGTAGATAAACTACATGGGTTTAGAGCCATCATTGGTGCTACAGCTTGATTATTTTTCTCAGGCACAGGTGCTGGCTCACTCTTTCCTCTGAAGACCTGCTGTACCTGTGTCTGCACCATATTTTATATAAGGTTGTGCTGACTTCTGTTCTTCCACTTCCTATCTGCAAACCTTTCTCACCCAAAAGTAGGATGCTGCAATCGTGTAGCTTCCAAGTGTTCAGCAAAGGCAATGGGCTATGAAAAGGGCACCCTATGGCCTGTGAAAATACCCATACCATGTACTTCATCCATCCTGGAACAGGCTGCCCAGGGGGATTGTGGAGTCTTCCTCTCTGGAGATATTCAAGACCCATCTGGATATGTTCCTGTGTAATCTGGTATGGTGATCCTGCGCTGGCAGGAGTCTTGGACTAGATAATCTTTTGAGGTGCCTTCCAGCCCCTAACCTTCTGTGATTCTGTGATAAAAGCATCTGCTCCAGAGCTTTAAAAATGGGGCTGATGTAGTCATAATGTCCAGCAGCTCTTCAGGGGAACAGATAAATGGTTGTAGCTGTTTCCTCACTGGAAAGTGTGCTGAGAGTGAGCTGTGCTTGTTGCCTTGACCTGTGCAGCAGAGGAGAAGAGGGCATGGCAGGGCTGGAGATGTGTGCTGTGAAGCCAAAGCTTGCTGCTTCCATCCCAGCTAGGTGTCCAACCATATCTGTTGAGTACCACATTCACTTTGTAGGAAGGCAAGGCAGGGAAGAAGGAATCTGGTATGATACAGAAGTAATAAGGTGGACTTTGCAGCAGCCCTGCCCTTAATGACTTTTATTCTCACACACCTGGTTTACAGATATTTATAGTGAACTTTCTCTTGGTATATCAAAATACTTATGGATATTTTCTTTAAAGGGCAAACAAATCACCTGGTGTCATTTGCCACTAGTCGATAACGTTTCTTTCTTTGATACAGAGCAAAGTTCCTTTAGATGGTGTTTCTTGAACTCACAGGAGAATTGCATAGCATGGAAATGCTTGGAATTAATCTAAACAACCAGTATGAGGTGAAAATGCTCCCTCTGCTCTAATTGGCATGGCCCAGTGAAAGACAGCTCCTGGGCTGCCTCTCTTGCTAACTGCCCAGCTCGCAGCAGATTGACATAATTTCCTGTCCCTGGGGAACCATAATAGAGCACTCCCTGAAGTGCTCAAAATCCTTAAGGGAAATTAGGATATTTTTTTTTTAAATTTATTTATTTTTATATAGTTTTAAAAAAATTATTTTTATGGAGTTTCTGGAGTGCTTATGTTCCTCCAAAGGACTGTGGGCTATTAAACAGAGGAGGTTTTAAAGGTTTTTCTCTAATTGCCACACTTCCTCCCTCTCCCCTCTTTTAAGTGGCTTTGGACAGTTGTAGAACTTTGATTTTAAATTTGTCTAATCTCCTGAGGTATCTATGTAGGGAAAACTACTGTAACTGAAATGGCTCTGATTTTTTTTTTTTTTTCCTTTCTTCTATTTTAATAGATGTGTTTAGTCTACTTTAAAAGCTTTCTGGAGCACCTTTTATAAATGGCTAATTTAAGCTTGTCAGGTTTTAATTATAATCTCTCTATGCACAAGTTAAGATGCTTAATGCTAGTGAAAAGTTCTGAATACAAAGCAAACCTGTGTCAAGTTGCAGAGCACTCTTTCCTGTCTTAATTGCTTCTGGTCTGAACTTTAACCTTAACTCTCCCATCTGTCTTATATGTTCCCTTCTCTCATCATAACCACTTTCTTTCTGTAGAGTGCTGGGGATCTGTCTTAATTCTGCAGGATTTTTAAGTCTGGCAAAAACCTACCATCAGGCTGGGGATGTTTGGCTCCTTTTTTATCCCACTGCAGTGTGATAACATTCCTGGAGTGCAGCCCTTCTGCCTCATGTAGCCCAGAGCATGCCTTTGTCCCTGCTGTACTGGGACTGGATGGTTAAAGATGGGGTACCTAAGCTATAGGAGAAGTGCCTTGGATCCTGAATGTTATGACAGCTTCTGGTCTCAGTTAAAGTCTCTTCCCAACAGCATCAGCCATGCTCTTTCTTTGCAGTTCTACAGATGCTTTCTTAGGTAGTTTATTCCTTTTTAGGGCTGTTGCCTGCCTGATTTTCTGGCAGTGACCCAGCCGTGGTGGCAAAGGTCAGCTGCATCTTTTTTCTTAGATAAGAATGAGTTTCATTCAAGCTTAGAAAATTAGCCTTGAAAATACTCAGTCAGTGCAGATTCTTTCTGGAGAGTGCATTTAAAAGTTTGAATCCAAAATTGATTTGGAAGTGCTCTAATCTAAAATAACCCTGATGTTAGCATTGTTGTCTGCAGCTCCGGCTGGCCCTGGCGTTCCGGTTCAGCGCATTGGCACACACTTCCCTGATGCTGTGAAATTGAGACTCATCTGGAGATAGAGACTTTTCTAAAAAGGACTGCAGGGCACTTAAGACTCCTTATTTCATTAGTTCAGTGAAGGAGTTCTTTTCAACAGTCAGGAATCTCATGATGAGGTGGATGAAAACTGAGCAAATCGAGTGGTAGAGACTGCCATGGAAATGGAGGGGAGGAAAAGCTGCTCAGTAAGAGTTTTGGCCCGGAAGTGTAGCATTTTTGGAGCTGAAGGTTAGTGGCTTTGAAAGTCTTTTTAGTCTGAGGTTTCAGGCAAAGCATTAGTAGTTGCATGTCCAGGCCAGACTTCAGGAGGTACATTTCAGGAGCTTTTCAGTTCTGCACACTGGGACAGGTCATATGATTCTTTCCTTTTTCATTGTTGTTAACCAAGTGTAGCCATCAGCATCTTCATATGTGTTGATGAGATCATATGATGATTTGCTTTATCATTGTTGTTAACCAGGTGTCGCCATCAGCATCTTCATGTGTGTTGGTGAGATCATATGATGATTTCCTTTCTCATTGTTGTTAACCGGGTGTAGCCATCAGCATCTTCATGTGTGTTGGTGAGATCATGTGATGATTTCCTTTCTCATTGTTGTTAACCAAGTGTAGCCATCAGCATCTTCATCTGTGTTGGTGAGATCATATGATGATTTCCTTTCTCATTGTTGTTAACCAAGTGTAGCCACCAGCATCTTCGCGTGTGTTGGTGAGAATTAAATGGAGCATAAATAGCTGAACTGAAGAGCAGACTGCCACTTTAAGGGGATCAGTTGCTGCACAAAGCAGTGGTAATGATCCAGAGGAGCAGGATGCATTGAGGAGAAGAGTAAAGTGCGAGTACCATCCAAAGTGCAGGCAGCAGATCATAAATTCTTGTAGTGGCGGTGGTCTGAAATTCAAGGAATAGGATTAGAGAGCTACTGTAGGTTAATGAAAACGGCTCCCTTAGGATCAGCTTGAATTCAACTCAGTGGTCAACCATAAGAAGAGGAATGTCTTGTGCAATTCCAACTTCTCATCCATATTCTGAATACTGCAGTGCTCCTGAATGCTTAATAGAGTAGAATATGCTCTGTTACGGTGTATTTCATATGACTTCTAAGATGCTTTAATGCAAACTAAATGTCATGCTAACTTAGCCCAGACTGTTAGTGCTCACTTTATTCTGGAATATATGGTGACTCTCAGCAGAGTTTTCACAGCCTTTCTTGGGCATTTCACACACACAAAAAAAAGAAACAAAGGGGGGGGGGAAAGAGTCTTGCAATTTTACTTGGGTCTTTCCTCTTGTCCAGGCTAATAGTGCTCAAATCCCGTCTCTATACGTCACCTCAAAGGAACTCATTATAGAATGAGCATACAACAGCTAATGCCAAGGAACCACTTTTAGTTCTTATCAGCATAATTTCTTGTAAAGAAGAGTGTCATTAATGGCCAGCTGTGGCTTGTGAGCCCTGACTTAATCAGTTGTGAATAACAAAAATTAGTCTGAGGCATATAGTTAGTAGCCAACTGCAGCTATAACAAATGGCTAATGAACAGTGTTGCACTGGGGTCTGCATGCCTTTCCCTGTGAATGAAAGGGGAAATGGCCAAGAGCAGGACTTTCTCACTCCTAATTGCAGTGCCAAAATGGGGTAGAGTAAAAATCTGTCTATGGAAGCAAACTGTTGCTAAGTAAGCCTTAAGACAGACTTCAGTAAAAGGAAGAACAGAAGCAATGGAAGTACTTAGCCTCTGCTTTCTCAGTCTTCTCTATCTTCATGGCATTAAGAGAATGACAACTATTTGCAAGGTATAGCAAGTGCCTTCTGAGAAACTTCATCCTGTCCTTTTTCTAGTCTTGAAACATTAAACTTTCTTTGCTGGAGCAGTTGAGTGTGCAGGGTGCTGTGCTGTCTGGGGTTGGTGGAGGGATGGGAAGGATCACTCCAGTTGTGGTGGCAATACTTTGTACAAAGATATAGGGTCTGTTAAACTGCATGCAAGGCCAGGATGTATCCAGAGACCTCCTGCAGTCTGGGCATCCATATTACAGAAATCACAGGCTTTTGTCTGGTCACTCTCAGATGGGAGCTGCAACTGAGCAAAGTGCTAATTTGTCCACTTTCTGCTAGGGAAGGGCAAGACAGTGCTGGCTTGCTGCCCTGCTCAGAATCACCTCTGCCTCCTAGCCAGCTCTGGGTGGGCAAAGGATTTTGGAAAGGAGCAAGGCAAAGCCTTTGGGATTTTCAAGGTGACTTTAGGCTTCTGAAGTATGGCTAAGCACTGCCATGTTGACTGCAGGCACGATCCACATAAATGCAGTAAAGTTGCATTAGATGTGAACCATTTTTTGCCAGCTCTCCTGAGGCTCGTTCAGGTACAGCCAAAGCTTACCAAAGCAACTCCCCAAATTCCATGGCTTTTCTGTGCTGTCAGCTTTTTGGGAGGTTGTGTAGTATCATTCAAAACTTCAGGGCTTGCAAAACGTTATTGTTTATCTCCACAACGATGCAAGCTCCACATCCTAAATCAGTCATTATTTATTGGTTACCTGCACAGTGATCACCACTGCAAAACTGAGATTGAGAATCTCCTCACCCAGGCCACCTCAGCCCCTCTCTTATGCAAGAAAAAAACCCCCAAAAACCCCACCACTTTGAAATATTGGGGGTGGGGCATGGGTGGAGTAATGGGATGCTCTCTTAACCTTGGTTTTCTTTGCTACTTTCATGAGGCAGAATTCCAGTCTGCTTTATTTTTTAAGCCAGCAAACTGATTATATATTGTAAAAGATCAGTGTTTTCATGGGTGAGCAGTAATTACTGAGTAATGGCTTAAAACATTTCCTGAAGGAACATAAAGCTGTTTTTAAAAGTCAAGAGTACATTAAAAGGATTACCATGTAGATTTGATTTTTAGATAACACTAAAATGGATCCCAAATGGACTTATGAAAAGGGATGCTATCTCTTTAATGGAAAGTGCATGGTCTGACAGCTCAGCATGCAAATGGTCCTGCAAAGAACTGTCTGTTGTGTTGGTTTTTTTTTTTTTTTCCTTTCAACAAGAAGAGAAGGAAATAGCTTTCTTTGCCCTTCTCCTTTTAACTTTTAATAGCAGATGGGTTGGTCTGGTTTTGCTAGGGAAGGGAGAGGAGGCTAGATTTGAGGAATAACTGCATCTTTCAGAAGCACAGGGGAGGTGTATGTCGTGACTTCGAGAAGGTCAACAGCAATTGCATCACTTACATGGACTGCATTAAGTAGATAAGACTCCCTCTGCATTCCTTATAGGTGAATTTTTCCTTGTCTCTTGGAAATGAAGAAAATATGCAAATCAATTACAGTCCTTGTATATTTATTGTACTAATCTTATGCAGGGCACGAGTGTCAATGCTTGGCTTTGCAGTAAGTTTGGATGGGGGCAGGAGGGGCAGTTATTTTCATGCTACAGTAACTTGCAATCACAATAGCATTTGCTATTTCAGAGTTGCCAGCACAACTTTCTGCTGATTGATGGTGTAAAATACACTTTTGGCCTGAGCTGGGTTTCTCCTAGAAACATTTAAAAGAGTCTATTCTTATTTCATTAAAAACAGAGCGCCGGGATTCCAAACTCTTTTGTGGTATTGCACAAATTATTATAGGCTCCAAAAGTCTTGAGAAATTTCTATAAGCCTGTGAAAGCTTTAGATTGGGTAGTCATCACTGCCTGCATTAGGGCCTGTGACAGATTGCTTCATCAGTGTACACAGAGCAGAACATCAAATGGCCATTTGGCAGTGGGCACTGAAGTTCTATTAAGGATGCCGAAAGCTTAGGCTGACATTGTATATGTCTGCAAAGAGGCAGNGGACCCACTCCAACAGTTCCATGTCCTTCCTGTGCTGAGGGCTCTTTGGGATTTTTAACTTGATACAGAGGGTTTTATATTTTATTTTCTTTACTTTTTTGGAAAGGGGTGGGACAAAAAACTCCCTAGATTCAACATTAGTACATAGATTTTTTTTTTTTTTCTTAAATGAGCTGAAAAACAAGGGATAAATTCTTACCNCTGTGAAAGCTTTAGATTGGGTAGTCATCACTGCCTGCATTAGGGCCTGTGACAGATTGCTTCATCAGTGTACACAGAGCAGAACATCAAATGGCCATTTGGCAGTGGGCACTGAAGTTCTATTAAGGATGCCGAAACCTTAGGCTGACATTGTATATGTCTGCAAAGAGGCAGGAGAAAAGATGATGATGATGATGATGATCGTGCAATGATATAGTTCTGTTCTTAAAATACTCACATATGTAGCATGCCAGCTCTGTCAGGGTGATGTTAATGTCTCACTGCTAAACCTGAGCTCGGCCGCGTCGCGTGTCGTGTCTCCAAACCTCAGCTGCACTGTGTTAGACAGTGAGTTGGAGCTGGAAGATGAGAGCTGTGTAGTGCTACATGTGTGCCTGGAAATAATTGAGTTTTTTACTTCTCAGANGTTTTTTTTTCTTCCATTGTTCTGCTTTGACACCCAAACCCCCTGCACAGAAAACTTTTGAGCCAAGCCTTTTCAGTGGACACCTGCAAATTGATGGAATATTGTGGACTGTGGAATGAATTTCAGGCTAGTCATCCCTAATAATAACTTTGTCATCTGTGATGTGTTTATACTGCTGGAAAGGTGGTTTGAGGCTCATTGCCAGACTTTTATTTCTACTTCAGACATTAAAAGAAGCAACTGGCCACCTAAAATCAGGACCATTGCCAGGCTGTAGAATGCTAAATTGTGACTAATTGAGCAAACTTGATCAGAATGTTCTCAGGTTGAAGGTGGAAGGTATCTGTACATCTTTTTTAATGTTCTCAGAGCTTCAGACAGTGCAAATGGATTTGACTGAAACATTACACGTGCTAAGAATAATCTTTGGAAGTATGCCAATTATAAAAAAAAATTAAAGCTCAAACAAGCATGTATTATGAGCAGAGGGAAAATGCTGCTTACCAGAATGATTTATAGGCACTGGTTTGCAGTGACAGCGATTATGGTTTACATTTAGTCCTCCTGCCATGTTTTGCTTTTTAGCTACAGGTTGGTTTCTGGTAAAAGCTGCTCTGTAAGAGACAGGATCTTAAAGCAGATACTGGTGATCCCAAAATGGAAATCTAGAGTCTAACCTTCAACCTTGTGTCCTGAGTCAGGACCTCTGTTGATACAGGTTCAAAGGATGCAAATTATTGTTTTGGTTGTCTTGGCCTCTCTTGGCAAATGGCTTGAAAAGAGGGTCTCTGCATTTGACACTGGAGGGGTCTAAGCTGCTCATGAAGCTTTGGGTCACTTTTAGACAGCTACAACTGCCTGGGAACAGTGGACTAAACTGTTTGCTGTAAAGCTTGTTCTGAACTGTAGGTCAAAGAAAAAATTGCAGTGTTTTTGAGAGGAAGACTATAACACAGTTAAAATAGAAATGATAAAAATGTTCTTTCTCCCATTAAATGCCCTCTCCATATTTTTTTTTTTTTTTTTTGGCCATGCTTGGGAAATTAGTTGATTCAGAAGAAAGAATACCACAAATGAATTGCTAAAGCCACTGTAAAAATCACCAGCTGTATATTGCAGCATGAAACTGGAAATGAGAAAAGATTGTGGTTACTCATTGAATAATTTTGATGAATGGTCTAAGGCTTGTTCCCAAGCATTTAGTTGCAAGTCCTCTGTGTTCCAAATGTAATGTTTTAATTGGATATACAGATGACATGATGAGCTTCACCTTGCTAGCCATAATTCTTCAGATGAAATTCTTGGTGGAGGTGCCCAAGACAGCTTGCTCTCAGTGCAGAGGAAGTGCATGGTTTAACTTGTTTCACAGGGTGTAATATTCATAGAAGGTGAGTAATACAATACTGGGAACACAAAGTGAGTTTCTTTTTAAGGGAATGAAATTCACTGCATCTTTTTGGCAATGACTGTCTGCATTTACTTAAATGGGTGATGCAGGTCTCTAATGCTTTTAAATTATATCAGATCTTCTGATAAAAGACATAAGACTGCAGCTTATTTATTGTGATGAGACAGGAGTTAATAAGATTACTCCTACTCTTCAGTTTCTTTTTCATCTTTTGCAGCCAAATGCTGAGGTTTTTGTTAACAGGCAAAAGGAGGTCAGCTCATTTAAAGAGTGTTGATGCTAGAAATAAACATTTTTTCCCCTCAAGTGGGACTCTGAAACCTAGGCTCAATTGCCCAACTCCAAAACTCCGGAATTGCTTTTAGCACTGGAATGATGCATCCCTGTAATCACCACTGACAAATATTACAAAGAGGGAGAAAAAAAAAAAAAGGGGGCCAAGAAAAAAAAACTTTTTTAAAAAAAAAGGGGGGGGCAGAAGAAAGAAGTGTAACAGAAAAAAAAGGCAGAAGAGAGAAGTGTAACATAAACCCACAATAATTGTGGTGCTTGGCAAGAAGGTTGTTCAGAGATGTGGTAACTGGAAGGCTCTGCTCAAGCAAGAATTTGTGG
Organism: Ramphastos sulfuratus; assembly: GCA_013399055.1. Taxonomy (NCBI): domain Eukaryota; kingdom Metazoa; phylum Chordata; class Aves; order Piciformes; family Ramphastidae; genus Ramphastos; species Ramphastos sulfuratus. Next base: position 92,391 of record WBNM01031266.1, on the reverse strand, counting down.
TGGAGAATAAAACCTTACTTCCAGTACTGTGTTATGCAAGGTGTAGAACTGCACCAGGGTGGTTCTCACGAACCTTTCATGGAGCAGATGTGTGTATGTAGTTATCTACCTTGTTGCTGAGTAAGCTTTTATGGTAGAAGTAGCTAATTGGAGGGAAAGTTTTCGTGATCATTTAGTTAGTTATTTATTTCTAGACCCTAAGCAAACTATTAAAAACCTTAAAAAAAACCCCAAAAAACCAAAAAAAACCCAAACCCCC
>WBNM01031266.1:60203-82418 GCA_013399055.1 Ramphastos sulfuratus | reverse complement strand
TCTCCAGGCTGCAGAGCCCCAACTCTCTCAGCCTGTCCTCATAGGAGAGCTGCTGCAGCCCTCTGATCATCTTCGTGGCCTCCTCTGAACCCGCTCCAACATTATGTGAAAACACTGAAGGCAACAGTTGGGGCTGGTGTTTGACCATGTCCATGCAGCTTCTGGCACAGCAGTGATCTCTGAAACAAACTTACTCTGTGCCAGAAATAGGTCTCATAGCCTCTCCCTCTGTTCCTTGGATTAGAATAATCCCCAGCCCACCAAGGGTGACTCCATTGCTGTTTGTACAGCATGGTTATGTTGTGGAGGGAAGGCTTAGGAGGGCTGCACATTAAATACTTTCCCCCTCTCTGGATTTAGTCTGTTATTGCACTTTTAATCGCTATAAATGTTTCTCACTTGTTTTTTTTTGATGGAGAAAACCTTATGATTGTCAAATCCTAGGAAATGTGACCAAGACTCAGGTAGGAAGGGATAATATTCAAGGCGGGTTTGGACGTGGCACTTGGTGCCATGGTCTAGTCTTGAGGTCTGTGGTAACGGGTTGGACTTGATGATCTTTGAGGTCTCTTCCAACCTTGGTGGTACTGTGATATTAATTCTGTAACACAGTTGTTAACTAGCTGTTAGCACAGTTGTTAACTAGCTGTTAGCCAGCTTAACAGCTGGTTCACCTTCTTGCTAATAAGTCAATTTACATTTATACTGGCTTTTTGGAGCTTCTGCCAAACTCAGGTTCTGTGCTCTTCATGCTGAGAAACCCTTTCAGGATTCTAGGATAGGAATAAAGGCATTGCTCTGCAACACCATGTTTAAAGGAAGTATAAAGCTTGCTTTTTCTTTTTTTCTTTTTTTCCTTTTCTTTAAAACATCTTCTATTGCCTTCTACACATAATATTTCCTTCTCTTTCAATTGTAACTATTAGTTCTATTAATAGAAGGAACTAACTTTGCCATCACCATTTTCTCTACTGTCTGTTCACTCTTGGTAATTTGAATTTTTCTTCTTGGAGAATTACCCATTCCCATCATTATATAATTCCATCACTAATAGTTTTACAGCCTCTTTCCACATCTTTTTTACCTCTTTAAGCCACTCACAGTATTTGTTTGACTGGTCAAAATTTAGCAGAATTCATTCCTCAAAATAAGTTTTCATACTTCACACTGTACTCACACAATAAAGGAAATACTTTATCTGGAGGACAGTCAAAGGAGTTTACTGTTGGCTATTTCCTTTTATGCCTTTGAATAAGAACAGGGTGAATGTTGCACTGATATTTAGGTCAACCATCATGTGAAAATTTGAGAGGTACTCTGATTCTATACCTGTAAATCATAGAATCATTAATGTTGGAAAAGACCTCTAAGGTCACCAAGTCCAACCATCAACCCAGCACTACCATGACCACTAAACCATGCCCTCAAGTGCCACGTCTGTGCATTTTTTGAACACCTCCAGGGATGGTGACTCTACTGCCTCCCTAGGCAGCCTGTTCCAGTGCCTGATCCTTCCTAATATCCAATCTGAACTTCCCCTGGTGCAACTTGAGGACACTTCCTCTTGCCCTACCACTAGTTACTTGAGAGACCAACCTCCACCTGGCTGCAACCTCCTTTCAGGTAGTTGTAGAGATCAAGAAGGTCTCCCCTCAGCTTCCTCTTCTCCAGACTAATCAATCCCAGCTCCCTCAGCTGCTCTTCATGAGGAAATGTAATATATGCATCTTTCATAGTTGAAGTCCCAAAGGAATATTGCTGTGTAATGACCAGAAGGAAAATCTGGTGTTTCATAATCTCTGTACAGACCAATGTTCCTTTGCATTTGGCTGTGAGCTGTGTCACTAGGGAACACATGCTTCCTTACCCACTCAGATGTGCTTTCTCCTCCCCTTGCTCAGCCCCCACCTCCAAGCCTGCAGCAACCTGTTCCCGCCTGGGGCTGCACAGACCCAGCCATTGCCCCCCAGCACCAGGCAGCAATGTGCAGGTGCTTGGCTACAGACAGCAAGGGCTTGGGGAACAGCCTGGGACAGCTGAGAAATTCAGCTGAGTGCTTGTCAGTTTGCAAGCTGGGATGCTGCCTGTGCCACCCCTCCTGCGGACAGGTCTCACTGGGCTGGGGACTGGGGACAGGGACACGCTGGGCTTGCGTCCTCAGCGTGGGGCAGAGTGCTGGGACTCTGCCTGATGCTCTGCTGCCAGGCTGGCTCTGGAGCTGCCTTTGCAGACACTGTGGGCAGCAGGGTGGGCTGCTGGCTGCCCACACCGGTCCTCAGTGGGTCTTTAGAGGAAATCTTTGAGATGTATTTCAGGAGCCGCTAGCAGACCGTAGCCTGATCATTCGTTTCAAAAGATAAACTGTCGTCATTGGTTGTGAAGGAACATTTGTTAACCTTCACATCTCATAAAACACTTTCTTGCTCATTTTTTAATCATGAAAGATGAAATTGGATCTGGAGTTGTTATCCTTGCGGTATCACCTCAGTCTCCAGCTGTGTCTAGATGTATCTTCCGATACATTTCATCAGAGCAAATAGATTTACCATTTGTTTCATAATCGCAGTTCCAGCATTCCTACCTCTAATTATTTTTGATAAGCAAATGCTATTGAAGGAACTGCTTCTGGGACAGCGAAGCCTTAGCATGCAGCTCAGGTGGCTGCTCACAGCCCCCACCCGGCCATGTGTGTTTGTTCCTAGGCGTAATTAAACCTTCACCAAGCTCCGGTTCACAGGGACGGTTTGGGTGTTGCATCAGGATTTCCCGGGAGGAACTGACAACTTAAATTTGGCTGTGAAGTGCTGATGAAGAATGTGATTTTCCCTTTTTACTCAGCGTGGTGCCCTCACATGAGCAAAGGCGGATCAGGCTCGCTTTGACAGGAGCAGAAGTGTCGCTTCTGTGTGTTTGATATGATGGTGTTGGGAAAGTTTTTCATCATTTAAACTGATCAGGGCCTTAATTAGACTCCAAAGAAAGCTCAAAACCTGCATTAAAAGATGATGGCAAATCAGTAAGAGAGAAGGGCTTTCCAGGACGCCCTGATGCTGTTCTCAGTGGATTTGATGGAGACTCTTTTCACCCAGCTTCCCATGGGTTTTGATCAGTGTTGCAAGCTCAGCCTGGTATTGGTGCTGCTACCCAAAGGTGGTGTCGGTGCCTCTGCAGAGGGGGAGCAGCCCTGTGCACCACAGCAGGACTGCCAGTCCCCAGCATGACTGCCAGCTCCTGGCACTGGCACCCTTCAGCACTGCATTACAGAAGTTTGAACTCCACCCTGGGCAGCTCCCAGTCCAAAGAAGTCAGCTGCCCAATACTGGGGTTTCTAGCTGTTGGGTACTCGTTTTTGCTCTGAATGCCCCAGCAGGTTTGTTCTGTTAGTGGATTGCTTTGGAAGCCCTTTAGATGAAGTGTTCTGTATCCAGCAAACGTGCAGGGCTTAATTTTGTTGTGGGGTGTGAAAAGAGTTCTTGCACAAACATGAGTGTCCAGCATGGGGGAATGCAGGCAAATGCCTGCCTGCTGGTGGGCTTCCCTGGGTCAGTAACAAAGGCCCTAAGCCAAACCATTAAACCACAGCTGGATGTGTAAGCACAACTCTTCAGAAACCACATGCCACAGCTAGCAGAACTCAATTCAATTTCCCAGAGACATCACTAATACTCTGAATGTGGCTTCAGCCTGCAGAGATTGCAATCCCCTTGGAGCAGCAAGGAGTCTCTGGGCTTTTCTTTGCTTGAGTACTGCAGCATGCATGCATGCACTGAGAGCATGCCCTGCCTGCCTTTCAAAGGGCACATTTAGTGTCAGAGGCAGTGTAAATACAACGTGGCTGAACAAATGATATCTGCTTAGAGCTGGAAAATGTTGCTAAATTGGAGTCCTGTTCTTGCATCTCAACAGGGAGTGTCTTGCACGCTATGTAGAGTACCCTCACTTCTGCACTTGGTATCTGTACAGCTATTAATGAGGATTAATTAGGCTCCAAATGCAATGTCTTGTCAACATTGCTGCGCTGTGTGATCTTAAAGCACAGACTTTTTTTCCTCCTTAGTAGTGGGTCCAGGAGTTTCTTACAGTCCATGCCTTTCAGGATAAACAAGGAGTGCTTGGTTCCTTCATTTGCTCTTCCCCCCTCCCCCCCCTCCTTGGTGTTTTGTTTTGTTTTGTTTTGTTTTTTTTGTTCTTTCTCCACAACCTCCCAGTGAGGAGGAAAGCCCATGGGCAATAACTCAGCCCAGCTGTGGTACACGAGCACACCTCATGATTTCAGCCTTGCAGTTTTCTGAGTGCTGTGTTTAAACTCCCCTAAGAGGACATTGTTGCATGTGTGTTCAGCTGTGCCAGAAACAGCCAAGATGGGTTTTAAGGTCAGTGGCTTCAGTTATAGCAGAAGAAAGGCTGGAGCAGGGGAGAAGGGCTTGGAGTTGGCCTACCTGGTAAGAGTTTCAACTCCACTGTAAATGTCAATGGAAAATACAGAGGGAAAGACCAAAAGAGTAAAAATAAGTGAACATTTGGATGTGTTCTTCATCTGAAAACAGATGCCCTTGAGCAACCTTGAAGTTTATACCCAGTAATCTCTGAACTAGTGTGGTCACTCGACCAGAGGGCTTTTTTGTACTGCATTGCTTCAACTCCTCCTGCTATGCCATCCATGAATGGCAAACCCTTTGGCATGCACAATGTAAATTCTTTAGGACTGAACTTGAAGGATTCATAAGAGGACAGCTTGACCAACTTCATTAGGATCAAAATGCATTTCCTTTCCTTCAGCTGACATGACTTCCCACTGCAGCACTGACAACAGTGTCCTGCCCAGGAGGGTGCAGTGGCTGCTGTATATTTACCATGCTGGAACACCTATTGCTAAGGCTTGCTCTGAATATTACACAAAGGCTGATTATAGGGAAGCTGTGACCCTTGAGTCTAAAGTTGCTTTTGAGCTTATTCTCTTTCTCTTTGTAAGTGATGCTCAGGCTTTCCTGCCACTACTGGCATGTTCAGTGCTTTGGGCAAATCAGACTTGTAGCTTGATTTCTAATACCCACAGATGTGAAAAGTACTGCTTGAAGGTTGCTAAGAGTCCTCTCTGCTGGAGGACTGGTGGAGTGTTTGTTTCAGATGTAGGGACAAAACCTTTTCTTTTCATGACATAAAGCAAGTCATGGTCTACAGTAGATCCTGATGGAGCTAGGAAATCAATAGCATCAGGCACATAGGGAAGGAGTATGGCAAAACTGGATGAACATTAAGGTCCATTCCAACTCAGGGCCTGCTATGGTTACTGTGATTCTATAAAAACCTATTTCACCTACAAGCTGGAGAAGATATGAACATGGGCTTGGTAGGTCTTCAAAAACTTCTGTATACAGATATCTGGATAGACAAATACAGAGAGGAATATGTAGCTGGGCACATTACCCACAAATGTAGATACTTATCTGTAGCTAAGTGCATAGTCCTCTTTCAACTCATAATTCTTACCTTTCAGTGTTGACAAAGCCTTTTATTTTGGGGAATTACCAGTCTCAGCTCAACTGTTTAATTTGAACTTGTCTTATTCTTACATTGTTTAAAATAAATAAATCCATCTGATACTCCCAACCTATCCTTTCTGTTCCACTTATTATTCCTATGTGCCTGTCTGGCTCCTTGAGTTTGTCTCCTGTGAAGCTCAAAAATTTTCATTCTTTCTGTGGAGATATTTTCTCCCTCTTACTCAATTGCAAGCTGCTAGCCAGTCAGACACCAGGCTAGGGAGAAGCCAGTCAGACACCAGGCTAGGGAGAAGCCAGTCAGACACCAGGCTAGAGAGAGAGAAACCAGTCAGACACCAGGCTAGGGAGAGAGAAGAAATGGGAACTCTTTCATTGTAGGCAGTGACTAAACCAGAGTGATGTTTCTAGTGGTGGCAGAAACAGGCAATCAGGCTCTCAGTGTAGCCACCCTGCACATTTTGGTGAGAGAAGTTTAAAATCTGTTAAAAGATGCTAAACTTGATGTGTCCATATGAAGTGTTTCTTACTGTTTTCCCTACAGTAAGGACTCTTTACCATTCTTTAACTCAAAAACCTGCAAGGAGCTGTGCCTTCCTTGTAGTTTGAATTCAGGTGCATCCATAGAGCTGGTGAGGCCTGGATCATCATGGCAAAGACTAGTTTTCAGCCCAGGCTACATAAGTAGCATCCTCTGGCAGTTGCTACAGCTTCCAGGAGCACTCCCTTCTTTTCTCATTAATTCATTTGCATTCACTGCTGCTCCTGGATGCCAATTAGCTTTAATTTTTACTATACACACTGACATCAATGGCCAATGAGAACAGTGCATAGCAGGGTTTTTAGTGTGCCTATAAACTACAGAAAATTGTCCTTGGACAAACTCCTGCTTTTAGACTGGCTGACAACAATAGGCATGGTTAAGTTCAGGCTAAGAGCCATTAAACATAATTACTACCACAGGGTAAAAGTTTAATTGTGCTAAATTTTAAATCTGCATAGTCTATGCTTGTTTACAAGCTGGCTAGATCTTCCTGTTACATAAGGGGGAATAAATCTCTACTTTAAAATTGTTGCCTTTTAACTTCAAAGGGAGATTGGGGGGGGGGGGGGAAGTGTTTTGTTTTTTTTTTTTTTTTTTTTTTTNTTTTTTTTTTTTTTTAGCAGAAGCAAAAACTCCAATCTCAAATCTTTCTGTATTTCTGCCTTCTTTTATGCCAGTGGCTCCAAGCTGATAAGTAGATGCTGAGCACCCTCTGATAGGTTTTCCTAATGCACTTCAACTTTGTGTGTGTGAACGTGCAAGCAAGTATTGCATCTGTTCTGAAGGTGTCTGGGGGACAGAACACATGTGGGGTTATTTTCAATTTAACCACAGATGGGGCTTGAGGTGGGACATTTCCCTTCTGCTCCTTGTCTTCTCTTCCTCCTCTGATAATGTCAAGCTCCCCACCTCAGAACGTTTCAGCTCAAGTAGCTTCTGGGTAAGCAGCTATCAGAGGTGGCAGGTTTTTAGCGAGGGAAGAAAGAAGGCAGAAGTCTGTGCTCATTTTTCTTTTTACTTCCAGCAGATTAAAACAAAACAAAAAAATAATAATCATGTTCACTGATCTACAAGTTCCAGCGTATTTTTGGAAGCACGGTGAATCTACGAGGCACCAAATCACTCCCTGAAAAGCAGATTAAAATTAGGAAGTGCTGGAATAAGTGTGAAATGTTCATCTGTTGGGAAAGGGAGGCTATGGAGGGCTGTGAAACTTGATAGAAGAGGGAAAGATTAGCATGCTGACTAGCTGGAAGCTACGTTTATGTAGACATTAGACGGCGACACGATTTCAGCTGGACAGAACACATAAGCTTCAGATCTTATGCAAACGGTCAAAGCTGTTTAACAATTGGTTTACCCCTAAAACCCCTGACAGGAGACAGGTGAATACGATGCCAAATACATTTTTCATGTTTCTTAAGCTAACTGTTTAAATAGTTAAGTGAACATCTGTCCAAATTTCCCCATCATTTCCATTTAGAAAAGTCTCCTATTTGAAGGCTGAAGAAAAGCGCCTGCTTAACAATGCAAATGGTGCTGTCTGGGGCCCCTTTATTTTGTTTAATCTAGATTGAGCTCCACACAACTGTGATGCTAATGAATAATGGATATTTTATACTTGTGCATGTAGCAGTGCTGGGCACAGAGCAAATCTAGGATTAACCTCCCAGTTTCCCTGCCTAACGTATTGGACTCGTTTTTTGAGTTTGCTGTGACTCGGGTGCTCTAAACGTGGATTCCTGGGTTCACAGAAAATGGCAAAACCCCAGCAAAAAAACTCTCAGGTTCTGCCTGTGCCCCAGTGAGGTACTGCAGAAGGGGGCAGCTACACTGGGGGAGGGAGGGATGTTTGTGTTAGGGGCTTGATTTGTGAGCAGGTGCTGAACCAGAGCCAGGGTGTTGCAGGGTGCTTTCCAGGGCCACGTTTTTGCAGTCCAGTCTGCTGGCCTTAGGCAGCCAAGCACTCTGCTCAACTGCTTCCCTTGCTACCCCTGCCTGCCTGCAGGAGCAGGAGCAAGCCTGAGCCGTCCTTGCAGGGAAACAGGGACTACCCCATTACCTACTACATGGGCTGAGTTTGTCAGCACAAACTATATAGCTGGAATTTTGCTCTGCCTTTCAACCCTCATATGATGAAGTTGTAAGGGAAGAAATTTTGCTATTCCTTTCGTGATTTTTTTCTGTCCTGTACAAGAGTTTCCATTTGGAAGTTAAGCAATCCAAACCAAGGAAAATGAGGTCCTGTTTCTTCATAGGAAGTCTTGGGAGTTTCCAGCCAGGGCTTAATGAAAGACCATTGATATCACTTCCAATGAAAAATAAGGGTAAGCTTTTTTTTATGGCTGAAGAGCAAGCTGACTTTGGTAGCAGGGCACTGTGGGAGGATGGGAGACTTGTGTGGAGGTTTCTATAACATTGCTGGGTGTTTTAATTCACAATTACTGGCCAGCAATAATTAGTATTGATTAGCTTGGCAAATTGCAGGTTTAGAAATTGGTTATAGATTTTCCTGATGCTTCTCATCTGCGTGTTGTGGAATCAGCCAGAACCAATGGCTTGAAACAAACCTTGAGCCCAGATCTGTCTGAAGGCAGTGAGGCATTGCACAGGCAGAGCTAATGGTCAGCAGGAGGGGGGAGTCTTGAGGCTCACCGCCCCGGGAACACGACTTTTGTCATCTCAGCAAAGAAACTGACCACATGCATAGTGACCACAGTCTACAGTGGCCTGTTGAGTCGTGCCCTGACTGCTTCACGTGGCTTTAAGGTTGCAGTGGTGTGCTGGCCCTGGCACGTGCAGGGGTCTGTGGGGACATCTCAGAGAAGGGGACTTGGGGAAGGATGCTGCAGTCTTGGTTAAGTCCCCGGCGGGAGCTGTAACAGCAGCAGACATCTGGGGAGGCAGATAGTGAAAGCCAAGATGAAAATGGCAAAGCTTCCAGTGCTGAAGGGCTGTCCTCGAGGACTGGGGAGCTGAAGTGGAACGGCTGAGCCTGCTGTTCAGGCCGTGGTGGAAGGGCTTAGCTGGCTCCCGGGAGGAACGCGGAGGCTGGAGGAGGGGTGTGCAGCCAGGGAGGAAGGTTTCCTCTCTGAGATGCCTTGCAAAGGCTTGTGTACTCATGGCAAGAGATCGTTTTCATTTCAAACAGCAGGTAAGTGAGGGTCATCCTGAGCTATGGGTTGACAAAGTTTTCTGTGCCTTCTGCATCACTGTGCTGATGGGGCAGGCGCATGTGGAGCAGCTCCGATCACCCACCCCACTGCTGCAGAGCCCGATAGTTTTTGACTGAAATTTTGTGAGCCCCAAAATAGTGCTTGGAGTGTTTAATGCTTTTCTCCATTAGCCAGCAAATTAGCCCTAGGCTCACAAACCAAATGAAGTCTCAGCTCGACAGTCAGAGCCTGCACACCAGGCAGTTTTATCCCAAGTTCCCGCACACTGGTTGGTCAGTGAAATGGAGACTGCAACTTCTATTTATTGGTGCAATACAGTATTTGATACTGCTAATTACACTTAATTAGTCCTTCCACCATTTAATTAAAATGGCTTCTAATGATTGTGCTTCTTTGGCAGGCTCTTTGGTACCACCGGGAATTGTGCTGCCTGCAGTAAACTGATCCCTGCCTTTGAGATGGTGATGAGGGCCAGAGATAATGTTTACCATTTGGACTGCTTTGCCTGTCAGCTCTGCAACCAGCGGTGAGGACACAGTTATTATACACACAAACACAAACCAATGTATACCTTTGCCTGCAAAACAGGGGAAATGTTTGATCCACGCTACCTGTCTGAGGCTCACAGCCTGCTGGTGTGGCTCAGGCTGGTTTATTAGGCTGACCTGAGTGATACATGTAAGTACCTGTAGTGCCCTTACTGCAAATCCCCTTGGAGCTGGTGGGAGTTGGAGGGGAGTGAGAGCACAGAGACTGCAGATCTGGCCATGGCTGCATGCAGCACTGCTGCTGCTGCTGAATAAAACTGCTTTGGTGTCCTTTCAGGATCTGCCCTTTTTGCAGAACACAGAGAATGGACCTCCTCTGGCAAACTGATGTTATTTTGCTTACATCAAGTTTCTGACAGGCTCAAAACTGGAAACAGCAAAGAAGAAGGACAAAGAAAAGGGACAACAAGGAGAAAAATATTGTAGATAAGCTATTTCCAACACTAGGAATGAAACTCTTCAGATGTTGTGTAATTAAATAGGGGATCTTGGTATAATTTTGAGTGTATGCCTGCAGGGTTTTACCTGGTGGGATATGTACTTCAGGGACTCTAACAACAGGTCACCCACAAAGTTTTCACTTGGGCTGCTTGTCACCAGCTGAATTTGGCATGGCTGTGAAAAGTCTTCCCAGCACTCTGGTTTTGGTTGTTGTAGGCAGAATGCAAGCCCTTAGAGCCAGATGTGATTCAATGCCATCTTCCGATGCATCCATCCTTCCTCGTCCAGGAGAGGCCACAAAGTGATTTTGTTCTTTCTGCTTGTTTAGTCAGTCTGTAGTGACTGCCCAGGGCTGTGCTGGGATTCTTGTCCTGGGTTTGTGGTTGTGTTTCCCAAAGATCAAACTAGGAGGCAATGCTTCATCCCACGTGAAGTGTGAGAAAGATGACAAAATTCATGGGAAGTTGGAGAACCTAACTCTGCAAAAGTCAAGCTAAAACCCTGACTTAAAATTTCATCACTCGCCTTAGAACAGAAGTGGGGTCTCTGTTGAGTAGCAATACGCCGTGCATGCATGCACGCAAACCTCTCCCACCTTTCCCACTGAACTTAGGAGACCATGCAAACTGGGGTCTGATTCTCCTTCCATGCCCTCTGACAGTGGCTTGGTCCTTGAGGATGAGTGGGGTCGCGGTGGCTGTGGAGCATGCAGGAGGAGACGCGGGTGAGCCCTTTGCAGCTCAGGCGGCTTTACTCAGTCCCGATACTGAAGGCAGAGGCGGTGTTGGTTGGAGGTGGAAGGCTCCCGTTAACACCGGCGTGTCCGCGGGCAGGCTGGCAGTGCCGAGGCGGCAGTGACATCTAGTGGCTCCCAGCCTTGGGCTCCGTTCTAGGAGCCACGCTCGATCTTTCGGTTGCCCAGTTTTGTTTTGCCGCTCGGACACGCTCCTGCAGCAGCCGCGATTCCCCATCAGCAGTATGCGGCTGTCTGCAGAGCCAAGACCTTCCCTCCACAGCTGAAGCTGCTGGTGGTTGGTAGGGTTTGTCTACAGTGCTGGAAGAGTTGCAGGGTACTGCTGGGGCTCAGCCCTCAAGCTCAGCTTTCTGCAGCATGCTGATGAAGGCTGGGCAGGAGAGGAGTGCTTCCAAACTCCATGCTGATGCTAGGGCTTGAGCATCTCAAAGGTGTCTTCTGGCAGAGGCAAATCAGGGCATGGGGCTGCATGGGCAGGAGTGTTGGCTTGGCCTTGGAGCCTGTTGGATGAGTATTTGAAATCAAGCCCCTGCTGTCTTCTCTCATGGAAAAGCTTAGTACTGCCTAGTTTTCATTTTCATGAATTTCTTTTAAATGTCACCCTTCATTACAAAGGCTCCAAAGCTCCTCTCCCTCTTCGACTGGCAACACTGTTACTGCACTCAGTGCAAAGTGTGGTCCTACTTTGCCCTTAAAACAACCTCCAGGCGCTGTGGCAGCCTGGCAGGAAAGCACAGGTAATCCCCCATTCTGGCAGAGTCACGCTTTGATGCACAAAGGATTTGCCCAGTTTGGGAGGAGCAGGGTTTTTCTGAAAGATGGTCTGAGTAGACAGTGCAAATTGTTATTTTTGGCTGAGATCTGAAGGCTGCAAACTTTTATGGTTTATCCTCTAGAGATTTTGGCCTGAAAGGGCAGAATAGAAGTGCTTCTGTAACAGATGACATTGGAAGGTGAACCAGGAACTGAGTTTAAGAAACCCTAAAGTAAAAATTGCAGAGGTGCAAAGCTAATCCCAAATTGGAAACCCCACCTGAAACCCCACCTTGTTCTTCAGCCATGAAAAAAAAATTGATTATGAAGAACTTTCTGTAGCTCTTTTCCTTCTTGTCCTTCTATAGCTAGACTGTGCAGAGTGTTAAATCCATCAGAGCAAAATCACTAATATTTTTACCAAGTGTGCAGTGTTTTCATTAGCTTCATTCTTCAAAACATCAGGTTTGCAGCAAGTCCTACAACACCACTCAGCCTGCTGTGCTTTGAACTGTTGTAAGGTCAGCATTGCTTGTCACAGTGCTGAGTAAAAGTTGGTCACCGCTGCTGCTGGCTATAGGTCAGTATTTACAGGGCTTGCAGGAAATCCAGCTGCTTGCATTGCTTTATCTAAAATGTACTTTTGCTCAGAAGAAAAATCACTCTGTGGAAATGGCAGGGTAGGTTCAGTGCCTGCTTCTCACTGCTGCCAGCTGGAACTCCATCAGCCAGACAGGCTCTGAGCGTGGGGCTGGCAGTGCAGTCCCACAGCTGGCTCCGAAGAGAGCTGCAGACTGGGACATGTGAAAGGTGGAAGTTGGTAGAAGTTGCCCTCTTAAATCCTCTGTCTCTAGTAGATGCATCAGCTGGAAAGAGTCCAGTTTACTGCTGCTTTTGCAGGACTGACAGGTAGAAAGGGAAAGCCACCTTTCCACTTGGAGAGTCGAACCTTTCTCCCAAACCTTCACAGCATCTCAGTGTACCCCTCTGTGCACTTCAGCTCCCAGGTACTCACACACCTTCCTCCCATCCCCCTCAGTCTCTAGTTCTTCCTTTGGCTCTTCTAGACCCAAACCAGGTTTGGCAAGAGGCAGCTGTTGGTGGTGCTGGTGGCAAGAGTAATTTTTCTATTTCTCTTTCTGTATATTTATATTGTACTTAAGGTAGGAATCAGTCAGAAAAAGCAAGCAGCTGTGTCTGCTGCTTAGTGTGAGTTAACCTACTGGTGAGGAAAGTGGTGGTAGAGAGAGTGTATGCAGCACAGTTTAGCTTAAAGGTTGTTATTGTAAATTGAGATAATTTTTTAACCTCTTAATATAGAAAGCTGGAATTTCAGAACTACTAAAACATGTGCCATGGAGAGAAGGAGATGGAAAGTCACCAGTGAAATCACCTGAACTGAGAACCACTGTCCAGTTCTGTTCACAGCAACTTGGCAAATTCATCAGCTTATTTGCAGATGTTGAGCTGAGGAAGACTTGCAGCCGTGTCTGCTCTAAAAGCATCACTCCTGTTCTTGTACCAGAAGATACTTAGTTTCATGGAGATGCAGTTGCCTCAAGCTGCCTGACTTACAAATCTAGAAAACGTTTTTTACAAGGAGTAGGCAATGTCCTTGCCAAAGCTCTGCCTGTGAGCATAGGAAATGGGCATTTGAGGTGTGCTGGGGTCTCCTGAGGGTAGGGTCATCTCCACTGATCTTCCTCCAAAGCCCAGTAATTATTTGGCCTTGTCAGAGACCATTCCTCTGGTTTCAGTACTGCCTTTTGGCTGAACTGCATCTCTGCTTTAGGGACCTGGAGCTGATCTAAGCCTGGGTGCTCGGGACAGGGAGGCTCAGCCGTGTGCTCTGGCCTGTCATTGCCCCACCAGTGTGATGGACAAAATGTAGCCCCTGCACTGGGTGCAAAGAACATTATTTGTTATCTTAAGAGGTAAAGATTAGCTTCTAATTCTTGAGCAAGCAGGAAGGGCAAAAAAGTTATTGGCTGTCAATTCACACCTCTCCGATCTTATATGTGGAACTTTTTTGACCTTAATGGTCAAATAAAATTGTTAAATATCACAAGCCTCTCTGTCAACTTGCAGACAAACAGAACAATTTACATGGTATATAGAGAGCAGTGCCCTTCGCTCAATGAAGATAAAGGTTAGGAGTGCAGCCACCAGGAAATTTCTATTTGTTGTTCGGCACTGTACACAAGGGGGTGAGGAAGGACTTAATAGCCAGTCCTTGCCTGGAAATTAGTGTAAATACTGCCTCACCCCAGGGAACCCTGGAGATGTGGATACCAGCAAAAACTTCAAATAGTCTCCATGTAATATCTCCCATTTGATTTCCTGCTTGTAGAGCCAATGTGTCTCATCTGCTGCAGGGATAAATCCTTTCGCTGCTCCTGGCCCCCTCCCACTGCTGGCATGGGACCTGGCAGGGACCAGGACATACTCTCTGGGCTGCTTTGTCCAGCCTTGGCCTGAGAGCTGAGCAGCACCACGCTGGAAAAAGGGGACAGCAAAACCCCAAGGGCCTATACAGGGAAGGGGAGCTGGGGAAGAAGCATGTGGGCACTCCCAGGCTCCAGCAGCACCAGCAGAGCTGGCAGCTAAAGCCCGGTCCCCAGAGCTGCCTTCAGACCCCAACAGCCTCGTGTTCCCTCTCTTCTAACCTCCCTTCATTCTTTTTATCTTCCAGATTCTGTGTGGGAGACAAGTTTTTCCTGAAGAACAACATGATCTTGTGTCAGATGGACTATGAGGAAGGGCAGCTGAACGGGAGCTTCGAGTCCCAGGTTCAATAACAGACCCTGCTTGGCGGAAGCACTGTGGGATGGGCGCTCGGCCGCAGGAGCAGCGAGGGTGCCTGTCAGCTTGCCTGCAATATTTTTTTAATTCTTGGTCCAGAGAGGACTATATACATTGTAGTACTTTCCCCCCCTCCCCAACACAAAGCAGTTACAATTTTAGATGTACAGTTGTGCCTGCTTAGCTGAGCACTGCATTGCCTGTATGTTTGTGAGTTTTGGGGGTCTGGGGGAGGGCTCTGTACAGTCTGTTTTCTGTATATAAACTGGAACATTTATTTTATGAAAAATGTAATGCAATTTTATTACTGGTGTGAATTAAAAATTATGAATGTTTCCTGGTCATCGTAGCTGTGCTTTGTTCCCCGTGTGGTGACAGCCTCTATTTCCTGTGCTTGATGTTGAGCAGACTGTTAGAAACACACACACACGTAGATCCCTGCCAGCTGCCTGGAGAATACAGGGGCAGGAGCTCACAGGCAGAACCTGGGACTGGAAATGCTGCTGCAGACCTCTCTGTTTGAACTGGGCCAACACTTGTGTCCCAAACTCCTCTGCATTGCGCAGAGAAGGGAACGAGTTGTGGGCAGGGTGGTGGCTGGGAGCTGTCGATGTCACTGGCTCCCACCGTGGTTGCTGGGCTGTGCTGAACTGAGCTGCTGGCTGAGGCCTCTTGCTTTCACTTCCATCCATTCAGGGCACTTCCATGGCTAGGAGTGCTTGTTGGCCAGCTGACACGGGTGTCTCCGGGCTGGGCAGCAAGGAGCAGGCTCGTTTCAGCCCTGCTACAGGTGTCCAGGTATTGATCAGAATATTAATTTCAGAGCTTTACTAGGCAGGGGGGTTTTCCTGTGGGGCATCACTTGTCCAGGTCTGAGCTGCTGCGAGGGCTGATGTCAGGGTTCAAACGTGAGCGGGCGCTGATGCAGCATCCCTCTTTGCAACGCTTTTTGCTTACTCTGTGCCAAGTGCTTTGACCTCCCACGTAAGGGAAGTGATCGGATTTGAAGCATCTCCCAGAGAAAAGCTCTGAACTGTGTTCCTGCTGCGATGCTTTGTGCAATGATTTTCAAGGTTATGCAATTTGTGTGCAACCCACTGGACTGTACCAAACAAATTTCTGGTGTTTTGTCACTTTAATACAGTGCACCAGTGGCTCTGAAGGATGGCTGCAATTCTATTTATTTTCTCTTCTTGCTTTTTTTTTTCCAGCTTTATCCCCTTTCCTCTAGTAAATAGGCACCAAGTACATTTTTTCTGCTGTGACTTAATCAGTTGCTGCTCTTGAGTCATGTGTGTGTGTGTTCTCTGAATTGCAAACACCAAATGCGGTGCAGCTTGATGCTGCTGTGCCTGTTGCATGAAATGCTTTTATGTATATCTGTTGCTGAATAATGGTTAAATAGAAGCAAAACCTCACCAGACACTTAGGGTGATTTAAAATATTGCCTGTCAGCTGCAGCTTTCTCAGATGTATGGATTGGTTGAGAGATTTTTCTTCATGAACAGATGTTTTAGGTTGGGACACCCATTAGAAAAGGTATGGCCCCATCCTCATCTATTCTAATGAAAGTGGAATAGCAATTAAAAAGCCACCTATAGCCTCCTATGGATAGGTGGTGTTTTAATTGCTGTTCCATTGCAGTGCTTTTTGGGGTTGGAGGGGAGGGTTCATTTGGGAAACTCTGGAGTTGATGCTGCTTTTGTAGAGGGTATTGCTGGTGGCCACACTGGGGCTGCTGAGGCAACAGCTTTTTACCCAAACATTTTGATTCCTTGCTTTGGAGTGGGCTTTTTCATGGTCACTGCCTCTGCCTGTGCCCCAGAGTAATGGGCACACACTTGCCTGTGGGCTTTACTCTAGTTCATCACACAATGGCAGCACATGGATGTTGTCCCATGGTCAGGATAGGAGCAGTCAAAACAAACCAAAACCCCACACCAAGCAAGCTGGGGCAGGGCCAGGGGGGCACTTTATTCAGATTTAGTTCTGATTTCTTAAGAAGGGGTTGGAACCAGTTTAAAATGAAGCCCTTTGGAGAACCTTCTAGAAAGAATTTTTAAGTTGGCTTAGATGGTCACCTGACATCAGAAGGAGAAGAGGAGGAAAATCTCAGAGCTGCTTGGCTCATGCCACCTGATGGCTCTGCAGCTGCCTGTATCTCATACTGCAGTGGGAAAAACACAGAGGCAGGAGCATGCTGGAGGAGAGGGTTGTTGGTGTGGGAGATTCCCCTCTACCACTGGGTGAATGAAAATGGCACTTGGTTGGTGTGAGCCATGTCTTGCTGTGTACTTGAGTCCCCACACTCTGCAGGGGAGAGGAAGCTGAGCTGGGCCCATGCGGATGTGTCAGGGATAAGGGTGGTTAGGTAGGTTTTCTGTATGTGGCAATACAACAGGCTGGGTCAGCAAACCTAGGAGAATGATGAAGCAGAAGATGGTCCAGGAACTTGGAGAACAAAATGGATGAGGGACTGCTAAATGGGACAAAATAACCAGTAAGTTGAAACAGCTATGGAAAGGTCTGGTCTCAGTGGCCACCGTTTATGTGGTGCTGGCAGCACAAAAATGTGATGTGGTGGAAGCCTGGAGCCAAGGATGAAGGTTAGCCAATGTTGGCTAAGAGCAGGGATCACACATAGGTCCAGCAGTCACAGATGTTACCAGAACAAGAGGTTCTCCTCCTGGAAAGGTAAATGTCAGGGTGATGTATCTTGAGAAAGTGAGCCCCCATGAAGAACACCTCTGTCCACAGGGCACCATGTGAACCAAGCCCTGCATGCCCAAGAGAGAATGCCTTCCCTTCCAGTTGTGCACACTAAATACAAGTCCAGCAACATGTTGCTTGGATGCCAAAGTCTCTTCACCTTGCTTAATGGCCCCTGGTGAGGGCCAGCCTGCACCCCTCCCTTGCTACTGCTGTGGCAGCACGGAGGGGCTCATACCTTGCCAACACACCCTTCTGTGCAGGGAAGGGAGCCGCTAGTGGGCTTAGTTACACCCTGGGCCATGACCCACATGTGATGGTGTCTCATTGCGCTTGCCCTTGCTGTGAGACACAGGCAGTGCTTCCTGACAGGTGCACAGCCTTTAGTTCTGGTGGGTGGCCTTCTGAAGCTGTCACTGTGCCTGTAGATCCTGATGCTTAACAAGGAATTTCATGATGCTGTTTCATATAAAAGTTCTGGCTGGTGGTCAGCTGGGTGGGAGGGAAGGCTGGGACAGGACACAGCTTCTTGGAGTTGAATGGGGTGTGGCAAATGTCCTGTTGTCCTATATTAAAACAACAACCAAAAAAACCCCCAAAACCTAAACCCAACCAAAATAAACAATACAAAACAAACCAACCAAACAAATAAAAGAACACAAAAAAACCAAAGGAGAAATAGTATAGCATCTGTACCCCTCTATCCTGAGTGTGCAGCAACAGGGCCCACCTGCCACAGCCTGTGGCCCAGAGAGCACTGGTAGTGGGATTGCTTTAAAAATAAAAATCCCAGGAGGACAATGCAATCATGAGTTTTTGCCTGAACACTGCAAATTTGCTTAATAGAAACAAGTGCTGGAGAGCAGACCTGCTGGTGAATAATCACTTCCACTCTGTGGAGCAGAGCACGGAAACCTTTTGATGGTGTTAGAGTCATCACTTGGCATAAATATTCATTCAAGGAATCAGAGCAGAGTAAATGGCATTTTAGACTCTAATCATCTAGTATTAGCAGACAGCCTTTTTACTGCTAAAGATAACCACTGCTTAATCAGTTTAGTGACCACTGGCATATAGTATGACATTTAAGCTTGTGCCTCAGTCTCTGCGTTGAGGACACGGCTGCCGCTGACCCCTCTGCTCAAGCCTCCACCCTTCCCAAAGTTGGTCCAGATGCCACCAGCTGCCAACCACATGCAACTGGCATCAGCTTCTGCACAATCTGCCGTTTGCCTCTTTATCTTAGATCAAAGTGATATTTAAAATTCTTATTACAACTGTTAAAATCTTTTCTCTATTTTTGGTTTGGGTTTGGCTGGGTTGGGTTTTTTTTTTTCCTTGTAATGGGGGCTAATGGCTGATCACAGCACAGTCTGATTTTGAGATTAAAAACAAGCCAGTATTTAAAGGCAATCAGGCTTCTTCTCCACTCATCTTTAATGCTGGTGTAATTGCTGCACAGATTCTGGCTCTTCCTCCAGCCTTAATTCTTTTTTCCTTTGGTGTGTGCCTCTGTCTGTCAGAGGGATGTTACACTTCCCTGAGCAGCATTAGTGCCGTGGAGCACTCTGCTATCAGCAATCCAGCTCTCACCCCATTTCATATCTTGCCAAACAAGTTAATCTAATATTAACAGCGGTTTGTTACCTCGTTGTTAGCTTAATTTCCCTTACAAGAAATGCTATATTTGCATTTCATCCCTCTGTTGTTGGCTTGCCATCCCTGCTTCACTATGCCAAGGAGGGATGGCTCGCGCACCGTTCTGTGCCAGGCTCTCAGTGTGGCCTTGCCACGTGGCAGGGGGGGCATCACCCCGACCACCACATTCCCTAATTGGCTGGGGGAGGACGTGGGGAATTGGAAGGAGGGTTTCAGAAGCCGTAGAGCAGGTCCTGGAAATGCAATATTCACAGCAGCACAAACATGCTGCTGCTCTTCCAGTAATCGAGCTGAGTCGTAGACAGTAGTTTTCCCTGGTGGCAAAGATATACAGTAAATGTCTGTGGTATGGAGATCAGCAGACATATGGGCACAGCAGCAGACATTTGCACCACCAACAGGTTCCTCAGGCTTTTAGGGAGTGCTCCCGTGCCAGACTGGCTGATGTCTCCCTGCCATCATAGTGAGGCCCCTGCACCTCACAAACTGCTGCAGTGGGCAGGGGAGGGAACTGTGAGCAAAGCCTCCAGGCAGTTGCTCCAAGGTGCTCCCCGAAATGCCCCAGCTCCTCAGCAGCTCTCAGATGGGAAGGCTTTTCCACAGCAGCCACATGGAGCTGTGCTGGCCACTGGGCTGGGAGGGGTGGTGGGGCAGGAAACACTGTGCCTTCGCCCATGGTGCGTGCTTGGCAGCCCTTTGGTTTCTCAGTGCTGTACCATGTACGCAAGTCACACCTCTTATCATTAAGCTGTGCCAAAGCAAGCCCACTCAGGCAAACCAGTTCTCCCAGTGCAGGCTGGCCAGGCCAGTGCTGGTTGGACAGGTGCTGCCCACCATCTGCCTGAGGATGAGCAGCTGGAGCTTGCACCTCCTTCTGTCCCTCACTGGCAACTGGCAGTACTGCTGGAAAGAGCTGTTGCTAGTGCAGCCTGAGCTTTTATGGGTGGTTTTACTAAGAATGTGACCTTGGGAAGAGCTTTATTATTATTAAATAGAATGAGGTGTTTACTTAAAGGTCTTAACATCCCCGTGGAAACTGTAGAAACCTGAGGTTTTTATTTAATGCAAAGTGTGTTGTTCCAAACCCGTGTTTCGCTCAGGGGCTTGCCCTGTGTCCTCACGTGGGCAATGCTGGCAGTGGGTGCCTGTGTGTGCTGCCAGCGCTGAGGCAGGGAATTGCCTGTTCCCAATTTCCTCTGCTCTGCTCCTCCCTCTGCAGCTCCCCTGGGTCATTTCACCCTCAAACTACTTCCCCTGGGTCTTTTCACCCTCAAACTACTTCTCTGTGCCCTTTGCTGTCAGTGTCCATCCCGCCCTGGTGCTGCCCACAGCAGACTGCTGGAGCTGAGGACAGCTGTACAGCCATGCTGCAGATCTCCACAGCATCTGGGCATGGGGCAAATGATGCCAGTCACAGAGACTGTGCCATTCTTGCCATCACTTTTAAGAATGGCTTTTCAATAATGTGTTATTTAACATAAATAACCCCCTTAATTTTTAGCACTCAAATTCTCTCTGTAATAATGGCATTACAGTATGGAAATGTCACTGAAGGCAGAAAGGGGATGTCTCTTTGTGGTGTGCTTTCCTGAAACAGCATATCTTTGTCTCTGTCTGTCCTAATTTATTTTTTTAATGATTGTTTCTTCAATTCTTGCCAAAGGCAGCCCAGAGATTCTGTGAAGAGCTTTGCCTGGGTAGCACACAGAGCACAGCAACAGGAGCCCTGAAGGCTTTTTCTTCAGCCTGCCATGCAGAAAGGGGAAAGGCATCCCCCAAATCCTTATGGGAACACAAAGGTTTAGGACATGGTATCCTTCAGAGCAGGGCATTTTGCCTCTGCACCCAAGGAAGCTCTGGGAACCCCTAGCCTTTGGCAAGAAAGAAGCATCCACATTGCTGCTCAGCCATGCTCTGGCAGGCTTGGGGCTGCCACCAGCCACGCCACGCTGCATCCCCTCACCCCGGTGGGGAGAAGCAGCTGCATAAATAATTCCTCAGTGTAATGGCAATGTTGTAAAACATGAATATTTAGTGCATGCATAATAGTTGTTTATTCAGACTTAAATGTCAGCTGGTAAAAACATATTTAAAAGGCTCCCTTCCCGGGGAAGCACAATGTGCTGGAGGAGATGGCTCTGAAAAGTCGCATCCTTTCTTGCCATGCTGAAGCCCAGGGCTGGAGTGATGGACCCTTGCCACTCTACAGGTGTGCCATGACCCATCTTGCTGGGGACCAGACCTACAGGAGCCACCACTGCCACACTCTCACCAGCTCCATCCCCCACCAACAGAGGGGTTTTTTTCTTTCCTTGGGGCTAAATTTGGCCCAAACTATGCCAGTTCTTCTGGTACGCTTGTGTAACCAACATGGCTGAGCTGTGGGGATGCTGGTGGGGTGGGCTAGGGGCATCCCAGCATGGGCTGTGTGGACATTCTGCAGGACAGGGCTGCTGCAACGGTGGATGCAGCTAAGGTGGCAGGCAGGGTGAGGTGGGGGAGTCTGCCCACCACCTGCCCACTGTCTGCCTACTCACTGCCTGCTCACTGCCTGCCACCTGCCTGCTCACTGCCTGCTGCCTGCCCGCTCGTGCTCACTACTAGCACAAACATTCAGCACTTGGGAAGGGAGTAAAAAAATCAAGCCAGCGAGAAATAAATTATCAGCAAAGTAAAGCAACACAAACTTATGAAGGACAATCTTTTTTTTTTTGCTTTTTTTGCTGTCAATACACACAAAGAGGCAAAAATTGGAAGCTTTTGAGGAAAAGAAATGCGTCTGAACTTCTGAGTGAAAGAGAAAGTACTGAAAAGCCTTGCACTGCCGAGCTCCTCTGAGGTAACTTCTGTGCTTGGAGAGAATATTTCAGAAGACATTTTATTCTTTAGAAGATGCCAAAAAATGCAAGACTTGGCACTTTAACAAAACAGAAAAAGGAAAACACATAATCTTCTTAACTAGTAAGTCTTTGAGCCCAGGATCACATTGTTGCCATATAATAAAAAGGGATGTTATGCAGTAATTTGGGCAGTTAAGAATTCTGTGCATACTCAAAATCATGACATTTCAAGGACAATAAAGTTGGCTGGCTCGTGGCCATTGCCCATACGAGGAGAAAACAAAAAAAAAAAGCGGATTGTCAGCTGGTTATTCATACCACATTACAAAACAAGCCTCCCAACAGGCAAACACTCTTTATTGCTTCTGCTTTTGCTCCAGAAATATATTTTTTAATTAAAACAAACCAAAAAAAAAAAGAAAAAAAAAAAAAAAAAAAAAAAAAAAAAAAAAAAAAAAAAAAAAAAAAAAGAAAAAAAAAAAAAGTAA
>WBNM01031266.1:48346-60130 GCA_013399055.1 Ramphastos sulfuratus | reverse complement strand
AATAAATTTTTTAATAAAAAAAAAAAAAAAAAAAAAAAAAAAAAAAAAAAAAAAAAAAGAAAAAAAGAAAGTTCTCGCAGCATTCATCTTACAAATGTTAACCCCTTAAAAGACAATTCCGACATACTTTGCCGCTGGCTTTTCCACTTTATAAATGTTCTACAGACAAGGAGAAAATTAGAAAGAAAAATTTATTTCTCACATGGCACAAGCTGTCTGTTTATGGGAAAAGAGGAGAGAGGAGGAGAGGAGAGGAGAGGGGACCAAGACACTCAAGGCAACTTTTTTTTGCTATTAATCATGTGAGGTGCTTTGATTTGGGGGGCATCTGACTTGAAACGACACCTAGGGACTCATTTTTCAGATGAAACATGTGAAATCCATAAGTGTGTGCCCAGTGGTGTCCCCACCCCTGCAGCCAGGGCTGAGGATGGCCCCAGTTTGGCAAAGGGTTATAGTGCAGAGCTGGTGGTATTGGCATGCTGGGGAGGTGTCGGGGTCGGCCCCTGCTCTGTTAGAGCTTGTGGCTGGGCATGGCACAGCAGGGAAGGGCAGCAGCTGTGGGCAGGGTGCTATTTGATTTGTGGGTGTATAATATCCCTTTACTGGGTCATGCCGGTCCCCTGCTGCCCGTGCTGGTGCACAGGTGACCATGTCTATCCCAGAGGCTTTATGGCCTGTCAGGAGATGCCATTTGTCTGTGCTCTGCCCATGCCTCCCACGCACCCTGCTCTGGAGAGCTCAGTCAGGAGCCAGGAAAGTCAAGCTCTGAGCCATGCACTGCCCAACCCCATACTCTCATACTTTCATGGTTCTTTATTTCCATGATTTAAATTCTCCCTGAATAACTTTATTCTGGATTTTAAATAAAGAATGATCTTTCCAGTAAGTCCTTTCTTAAGAGTCACTGTCCTTTCTGGAAACAGCTGAAGCACATCACTGGATAGAACTGTGAAGTATGAAATCACAGAATCACAGGAGGATAGGGGTTGGAAGAGCTCTCTTGAGATCTAGTCCACTCCCCCCCCTGCCAAAGCAGGTTCACCTAGAGCAGGTTGTACAGGATGGCATCCAGATGGGCTTTGAATGACTCCCACTACATCTCTGGGCAGCCTGTTCCACTGCTCCACCACCTTCAACATAAAGAAGTTCCTCCTCGTGTTTGGATGAGGCTGCAGGAGGAAGCCCAAGCCATGTTGTTGTGGTAGGAGCTTTCCCTCCCATCATCTGAGTAAGTATCTTCTGGCCACAGCTTAGGGGAGATGCTTGGCCAGCAAACTTTTATAAGTGCTTTTGGGGGGAGTTGCTTGTTTGTGGAAATGCACCAGGGTAGATTCTGCTCCCAGCTCCTCCACAGCAGCTCAGGCTTTCTGCATCACCAGTGTCTACACACTGCCTTGCTCATTCCTTGCATTTTCCCTTCTCCTCCCAAGTTCTTGAGCATCTCTATTTGCAGTGTGATTTAATCCACATTGGTCTCTTCCCTGGCTCTGCCTATATCTGTTGTTGGCTCTATTTACCTTGTTTTGATTGCACATTCTCAGGACAAAGCACAATGATGCCATTTTGTGGATAATTAAATCTGCCTGGTTGTGGTCCAGCCAGCAGGACAACCCCTGTCATGGTGCATGGGAGGGTATAAACTGCCCAGATTTGCATGCAGCATCTGTCATCTGCAGTGAATCATTTTGGGATGCTTTGCAAGAGAGAAACTGCTTAAAAATAAATTGTATTGTATTAGGCTAATGGAAGACAATAAATATGTCTGGTCTTTTAACTTGAAATTCATCAGTGTCTGGAGCTGGAAGGGAGGAAGAATCTGGAGGACATCAAGCCACCGGGCAATTGATGGCCAAGAGCTTGGCACTTGCCAGGCTGCTGCCATGCCCAGCTGTGTCACAGTGCTCTGGTGGCATGAGGACAGTGTCAGCATTAAACTCCTCTTAAAAAGGCATAAACTACAAAAAAACCCAATTAAATCCTCATCTAAGCATCAGTTAGCAAGAATCAAAGTCTGCTCTTATTGCAAAACCCAAAACCTTTCAATTATCAAAGCCTTTCAACCATGATGCCATTTTCTGTCCTCTCCCTGTGTCACAGCAGGGAAAGCCCTTGGCTTTGGGTGGAACTTCCCCAAGATCAGAACACGTTGGCTCCATGCTGGTTTTGGCCAGCAGTGGGGGAGGGGGAGTTACAGAATCAAGCCCAAAGCTTGGCCAGGCTGTCCCTAGGCAGTTCCAGGGAGATACCACAGAGAGAGCAGAGCCCACCTCTGCCCTAACTTGCTGTTGTGTGCTGGGGCTCCTGGGACAGGGCTGCATTGTGGGGTTGCCTTGCAGCCCTGTCCTAGCTGTGGGGGTGCCACAGGGAAGGAACCCGTGGTGGGGATGAGTTGCTTCCTGTTGGAAAAATGGCACCATCTCTCAAGTCAGTTTTATGGCTCTTCCTGGGCATCACCACCTGCTCTGAGCACCAGCATCCCACTCCTCTGTCCCACCATGTTCCCCAGCATATGCTCCCTTTGGTTTCCCACTCTGAAATGGCTGCAGGCAGACTGTGGCACCAGGTGGCTCTGGCATTGCTCCAGGAGAGCATCCCCGAACATGATGGTTTGGGAGTCACCTGCCTCCCTGCTCTTATGGCATCACCCAGACTAGACTCAGCCAGCTGGAAGGTAAGGAATGAAGCTTTACATTCACAGCTTAGTACAGTATACAAGCAGATATTTACAATATATTACAAATATTTACAGCTATATGCAGAAATATACAAGTTAAAGGTAATACAGAAACACAATTCCCCTCCCAGAAATCAGAGTCCCCAGGAGGGGCTTCCAACCACCCTCCCACCTCCTTTCCACCCCTTAACCTTATCCTAGAGTCTGCCTTACGTGCAAGGTGAGCTGGAAGGATTGGCAAGGAGGGTTAGAAGCAGAATGGTTAGTTGGGTTACACAGATCCAAGCAGAACAGCAGAAGCCCAGGGAGAAAACAGTCACCAATAGACTCTGACAGACTCCCTTATCTGTGCTTGTGTCCTTGCTTTTGTGCAAGCCTATGAGTGAAGCAGACATCACCAGTGTTTGCTTTTCACAGCCCATAATCTAATTTTCTCATTAAAATACTCCAATTAGCCTGAAAGCAACACACTAAGGCACGGCAGCCTGTGACAAGAGGCTGTGGCAGAGGCTCTTCGCCTATGTGGAGATCTGGGGGATCTTCCCTCACCCTCAGTTTGAGGGGGCTGGCACTGTTGTATCTTTGGGGTGACTCTGCTGATGTCTGCAGAGCACAGCCTGGTTGATACCCAAGCATGTGGGAGGAGAGGTGAGCATGAGACATTGGGGAGAGCAGCTCATTAGTAGAGCAAATAATTCACAGAGAATAATTTCTTCAGCAAACATGGCTTCTATTTCTGACTCTGTGTGAAGGGGCTGTGCTTCCCCCAGCCTGCTGGTGGCCACAATTAGTGGATTTTGCTTTTTTCCCTTTGGTTTGGGATGAGTGAGAGCACGCTGAGGCTGTGCTCAGGCTGGGCTCAGGTGCTGGCAAATTGCAATGGCTCACACCTGTTGCTCCTCTAGTACCTCATCAGAGCAGCCCAGCACTCTGCCTGTGACCAGCTATATATAGCAAGGGTTCTAGAAGCATCCCTTTCCCAAGGTGCAAGGCTTCTTGCTACAAGAGAGACATTGAGTTGCTGGAGAGTGTTCAGAGAAGGACAACAAAGCTGCTGAAGGGTCTGAAGAACAGGTCTGGTAAGGAGTGGCTGAGAAAGTGGGGTTGTTTATCCTGCAGAAAAGAAGGCCAAGGAGAGACATTCTTGCTCTCTACAGCCAGATGGAAGGAGGTTGTAGAAAGATGGGGGTCAGTTTCTTTTCCCTAGCAATAGGGTAAGAAGAGGAAATGGCCTCAGGGGAAGGTTTGAGTTGGATACAAGGAAAAATTTCTTTACTGAGGGAGTGGTCAAGCATTGGAACAGGCTGCCCAGGGAGGTGGTGGGGATATCCCTGGAGGTGTTCAAGAAGCATGTAGATATGGTAGTTTAGTGTTTAGTGTCCACTGTTTAGTGGAGGTGGTGATGTTGATGGTTAGACTTGATGATCTTAGAAGTCTTTCCAACCTTAATGA
Source organism: Ramphastos sulfuratus (assembly GCA_013399055.1). Classification (NCBI taxonomy): domain Eukaryota; kingdom Metazoa; phylum Chordata; class Aves; order Piciformes; family Ramphastidae; genus Ramphastos; species Ramphastos sulfuratus. The sequence continues at coordinate 56,001 of WBNM01031266.1, read as the reverse complement.
TGCTATGATTTTACAGTTCTATGGCTTGTGTGGACAGGCTTAATATGGTTGTTTATGTCAGATGAATATAGGCAAACCTTGCTCCTTGATGGAAGGCAAACATCTGACTTTAGGACGTGGTTTAATGGCCAGGGTGGTGTTGGGCCAGTGGTTGGATTTGATGACCATGAAGATCTTTTCCAACCAAAACATCAATTCTATAATTATCTTTTATGATCTAAGCAGGGCTGCTGCAACCTCGCATGTAAACTCACCTGAGTGTTTGGGAAATGCCCTGGGTACATCAGTGGTCACTTCTCACTTTGTGTGTTTGCCCCAGTACATCTGGCAGTTTTCTTTTGCATCTTCAGCAGCGCTCAGCTGGGCAGGAAGAGGAGGAGAGGGGAGCCAGGGATGTCATTTCTGGCAGGAAAAGCTGCAGCAGTCAGATGTTTTGTCCTGTAGAATGCACTCCTGCCACTTAAGTGCTCACTTCTGGAATGGTACTTTGGTACTTTTGGTTATGTCACTTGCTGGCTTTGTGAGCAGCTTCTTCCAAAAGCTTGCTTGGAGGAAGGTGTGTTTTAAGAGCTGCATGTGCACAATCTGAGCTCTGCTGTCACAAGTGCTCAGGCTCTGGGTCCTGGAAACTCCATTCCCTTATTGCTGGTAACATGACCTAGCAGCACTCCTGGAGCCTGCCTCTCACCTCCCATGGCCCTTTATCTCCTGATGTAAGATGAAGGCTGTGAGAGAACTGCAGGTACCCACATGCCATGTGCCATGCTTTGAGCTGTTGTCCTTCCTCACACACTGATCACAGCTAATTAACTCTGCCCTTTGCTGCCCAAACCAGGGAGGCAACTTGGGTAGAGGCTTATTCATCAGGCAGCTGTGATGGGCAGCACCTGCTGGTGTGTGTGCTGATGGCTGCCTACACCAGGCAGGTAAAATGAACTCAGCTCTTATTTCCATTAGCAATAGCTCACACCAGCACTTCTTTGCCGTGGCTGGTGATGAGCTGACACACAAGTGGGCTCCAGGGCTGCTGAGAAAGGGGCGAGGGGGGGGGGCGGGGATTTGGGATGAGAGGCCTTGTGCTCCCAGTGTCCTTCTCCAAGCTGGCATCCCTCTGCGTGGCCTCTGCCACGAATTTTGCAGGGCTGCTTTGCAGAGCCACTGTTGGTGACTTCCTTGTTGCAGCCCAAAGCTCAGCAGCATGACTGTCCCCTCCCCAGCACCACACCAGTTCTCCTGGTCTGTGTTGGCAGCACGAGAGCCATACCCAGGGGCTGCACAGCAGATAAATCTGTGCCTGTGGATGAGGGAGAGGCCTGGGTACCACTGTCCTGGTAAATCACACTGCTCAGGAGTTCACTAGATTAACTTTCTAGTCATCCCAGGTCTTTTAAAGAGTTCTTCTTTTTTATTATCCAATTAACTATACATGTTAATAAGAAATTTTCTTTTATGTAAAACCAAGCAAAAATTCCACCCCCCCCCCCTCTGCCTGGAGTGACATAAATAGACCCCTTCACATATAACTTCAGTGTCCTGGGACTGATTTGTGGATATATATTGCTGCTTAGAAAGACTGTAATTTACAGGTGATTGTTTGGAGGACTTCAAATTACCACCACTCATATATATGGATATATAAATAAAAAATGAAGCTTCTCTGGAGATTCTGCATAAACAATTTTCTTGGGAAGAAAAAGGATTCTCAATAAAAAACCCAACAAACAGTATTTTTTATATCTCTGCCACTGCATAAAGTATGGGTAGATTATTTCAGCCCTTCATTTCTATTTCAGCATTTCAGGACCATTTCCTCTAGCATTTTATCTTTTTTTCTTCCATCATATAAATCCTCCTATATTCTGCTCTGGGAGGAAGGGGCAGGTTTGGGGTCCAGCCCTGCCTGAGAAGAATAGAGATGGGAAGGATTAGCTCCAGCTACCTTAATGAAATATCACTTCAGCTCTTAAGTCTCTCTCACAGAAAAATGCACACACACACACAAAGAGGAATACTTTTGGAAGCTGCTTGTGATTTTTATTGCCTTGGTGCTGGGGAAGCTCCACTGGTTGCAGCTCAAATACACCTCTGCTGCTGGGAGCTGCTGCCACTGCCTGCTCTCAGCAATCAAGCTGTTTGCTAAAGTTTGGTACCCTAAAGTCACCATTTCACTTTGAAAGGTAGTTTGGCTCTCCTGGCTCAGCACAGAGCCATGGCTTACCCAAATCAGAACTGGGGTGATGAAGCAGGTCTGCAAGAGCAGCCTGGCAGCAACAAGCAGCCAGGGCTGCGCATTTCCTGGTCACATTTTTCCAGCCTCCAATACCTGTGCTTTGGGGGCAGCTCTGAGGAAGAGTTGTATAGTAGCCCTTGAGGGACCTTTTCTGCCATCAATTTGTCCAGTAGCTGCCTTTTTTTCCTTTTTTTCTTTTCTTTAATGCATATGAACTTTCCTGTGTCTGTAACACAGCACTGTGTGATTTTTACTTTTTTAATTTTAATTTTATTTGAAAGCTGTCAACAGATTAATGAAAGTCTGTATGACTTTATGTGACCTGAAAGTGAGTCATTTAGTGGTAGTTACTGATGGGTGGGAAGGAGCACTAAGCAAGTTGTTTCCAGTCCTTTTAATAAAGCTAGCAACAAAATCTGCCCTCAGCTGCCAGTGTATGTTTCCAGTATACTGAAAGGGTTTAAAAGTGGGCACAAGTTGTGTGGAGGAAGAGAGATCTCTGTCTAAAAAGTACCATGCCTTTAACTGAGGTTGGTTGATCTGCATTCCACTAACAAATCTGTCCTGTGGACACTGTCCCTGCACAGCCAGGTGGGATTTATTGGCCTCAGCACTCGCAGGCTCCCTTGTGCTGCTGCTCTCCCAGGGAGCCGTGAGAGGAGCAAGGCAGGATGGGCTGCTCTATATCACCCATCTCCTGGTCACCAAATGATGATTCAGATTCACACCGAGATCTATAAAAGTCAATGGTTTACTGCTGACTTGTATTTCTGTATTAACCACCTCATTATCATCCCAAATGGAGCATAAATCCAAGGGTATCCAGTTGCTCCAGCCTGCCTGCTGGTGCTCCCCCACCTCCTGCCATATAAATCTCAGCTCTGGGTAAGGGGAGGGACCCTGCAGTTTCCCAGCCAGTGTTACACAGGATGAGTTTCCTCTGCCCGGGGACAGGCCAGGCAGCACTCCATGCTTCTCTTGGCCATGCATCTCTGCTCCCCTGCTTGAGCCACTGGTGCACGTGGGGGCCTCACAGGCAGGAAGCTCTGCTTTCTGCAGCTCTGTGTGTCTTGCCCCTCTGCATCTGGGAGGTGTGCGTCCCTTGGAGAGTGCTCTGTCTTTGGAGACTGAGGCTTTTCAGGCGTGGAGTGGTGATTTTGTTCAGTCCCGTGGTTGCCACTGCAAGGATGGTTGATAAGTGGTTGGGAACCAGTTGGGGTGAGATCTGACACCCCAGCCTTGGCCACATGGCACTTGCACAGGAGCTTGGCTCAAGTGTCCCTCCCAGCTACTCCATGTTTGCATCATTACAGTTTGATTTGGTGGAAACTTAGGTAGGAGAAGAATGAGGGCTGAAGCTGCTGGTATGGCAGTGACACATCTGTGTGATTATGTAGGAAACAGTGGGCCAAGGTGTGCAGCTTTTCTCAGAGGGCTTTTCTTGTTGGTTTGTCTAGTGGGAGGAGGCCAAATGAACGATAAGGAAAGCAAAGTTTTATTTTAAAACAAGCTGCTTTCTGTTTCTGTGCAATACAGAGCACTGCTCCAGTAGCTGCCTCTTTTAAAACGTGCACATCACCACAGGCTATTTCTGCTGCAAGCTCCTGTCCAACCCAAAGTGATGAGCTTCCCAGAATTTGATAAATTACAGCCCTCCTTTGCAAATTATTCTCCTTCAATCTTACAGCACCTCTGCCCTTGACATGCATGTGTGAGAGGGTGACAAGCTTTTAAACCTCGGTTAGCACTCGTACCCAGGAGGTGCAGACTTCTCTGGGCTCCTCAGAGGCTGAGTACACTTCTCACACTCTGTGTGCAAGCACTATTGTTGTTATTACTTTCATCACAATGCATGTGCTGGGCAGGGGTATCTGCTACTCTGGCAGGTCACACCCTGCTCTGGAAATGCAGGGGAAGGCTGTGAGGGGGTGCACTGACCTTTGGAATTAGGAGTTTAACCAGGAGATGCAAGATCCGAAGCACAACTCCAGGCTGGGTGGTGAATGGCTGGAGAGCAGCCCTGAGGAAAAGGACCTCGGGGTCTGGGGTGATGAAAAGCTCAATGTGAGCCTGCAGTGTGAGTGCAGCCCAGACAGCAACTGTGTGCTGGGCTGCAGCAAGAGCAGTGTGGGCAGCAGGGCAAGGGAGGGGATTCTGCCCCTTGACTCTGCTCTTGTCAGACCACATCTGGAGTCCTATGTGCAGTTCTGGAGCCCCAGCACAGGAAGGACACGGAACTATTTGAGCTGGTCCAGAGGAGACCACAAAGATGCTCAGAGAGCTGCAGCAGCTTTCCTATGAGGACAGGCTATGAGATTTGGGATTCTGCAGCCTGGAGAAGAGAAGGCTTCCAGGAGACCTTAGAGTAGCCTTCCAGTATCTGAAGGGGGCTACAGGAAGGCTGGGGAGGGACTATTGACAAAGTCTTGCAATGACAGGACAAGGGGCAATGGGTTTAAACTGGCAGAGGGGAGATTTAGACTGGATGTTAGGAGGAAGTTGTTTGCAGTGAGGGTGGTGAGACACTGGCACAGGTTGCCCAGGGAGGTTGTGGCTGCTCCCTCCCTGGAGGTGTTCAAGGCCAGGTTGGATGAGCCCTTGAGTGACCTGTGCTAGTGGGAGGTGTCCCTGCCTATGGCAGGGGGTTGGAACTGGATGATCTTTGAGGTCCCTTCCAACCTTACCATTCTATGCTATTTGAGAGGGTCTCGTGCTCACAAGTACAGTCTCATACATTTCAAAGCCCTGGGCTCGTTGCTGTATTTTAGGCTCCCGAGGTCAAGTCAGAGTAAGAAGAAAGGAATATAATCAGACATGAAGACATTTCCCCAAACCTTCATCCATTTTTAGAGGGGTAGAGTTGTTGTAGTGTCCCTACCAGCATGCTCAGCATTGCTCTGGTCACTGTAGGCTCCTCTAGGACGGGGATGACTCACCCCTGGCTTTGGATCTGTTGCAAATGAAAGGCACTTAACAAATGTTTCTGAAAAAAGAAAACCTCTGTCCTCTCCTCGTCATTCATTTTCAAATTGATAAGTTAAATACTGTACTCCAGCATAAACATTTCTCAGGGACAAAGTATAAACATTTCTAGTGGAGTGCACTTAATAGAGTTTTGTTTGCCAAGTGGCACTGTCTCCTCCCAAGCTATGACTGCAAGAGGGTTTTATTTAAATGGAGATATAAATTAATTGCACTCAGCACAGCCTCTCATCCCAGCTCTCTTCTGCATCCGTGCCCTTGGACTCTCTGAAGGAAAGAGCAGGTGGGAGCTGCTGGGGCACAGCCTTGCTGAAATGCTGGCAGAACACTGCTCCAGCCACTTCCCCTGGCTCCCCAAGACAATTTTTTTTTTTCCTTTCCATTAGAAGAGATGTGCCTGGATTTGCTTTAGTTAGATGGGTGCAGATGCAATTTGATAGAAGATCTCCTTCCCAAGGCAAGGGGTAATGCAATGTTTTGTGACCTGGCAGTACAGAGGTGGGTGACACTGACTCTCAGACAGCTGGATTAGATTGATAGAGGTTAGATATTTTAAGGTTTCATTCAGGGGAAGAAAGGCTAATTTTAGACTTTGATTGAAAGCTCATCTTGGTAATAGCACAGCTAATTTCCTTTCAAAATCGACAAAATTTAAGTTTCAACAATGTCTTAAACTGGGTTCAGCTACTAATAAGTCTGAGCTTTCTGTCCCTGTCTCTGTCCTTTCTCCACTTGAATTGCTGTTCAGGTGCAAATGACACAAGCTGCTGAAACCCATCTCTCCTCTGATTCCTACTCACATATGTGCTTTGCTCATCCCTGGCATGCCTCCCTCATCCCCAAAGCTTCCTTTGAGCAGTCATGAGCTTAATAAGTGTTTTTGGGGTTGTTTTACTTTCTATGAGGTGCTGAAGTGCTTCTGTGAGAAGCGTGGCCAGCAGGGCAATGGAGGTGATTCTGCCCCTTTGCTCTGCTCTCCTCAGACCCCATTTGGAGTCCTGTGTGCAGTTCTGGAGCCCCCAGCACAGGAAGGACATGGAACTGTTGGAGAGGGTCCAGAGGAGGGCCACAAAGATGACCAGAGGGCTGCAGCAGCTCTGCTGTGAGGACAGACTGAGAGAGTTGGGGCTCTGCAGCCTGGAGAAGAGAAGGCTTTGAGGAGACCTTAGAGTAGCCTTCCAGTATCTGAAGGGGGCTACAGTAAGGCTGGGGAGGGACTATTGACAAGGTCTTGCAATGACAGGACAAGGGGCAATGGGTTTGAACTGGCAGAGGGGAGATTTAGACTGGATGTTAGGAGGAAGTTCTTTGCAGTGAGGGTGGTGAGACACTGGCACAGGTTGCCCAGGGAGGTTGTGGCTGCTCCCTCCCTGGAGGTGTTCAAGGCCAGGCTGGACGAGGCCTTGAGTGACCTGTACTAGTGGGAGGTGTCCCTGCCTATGGCAGGGGGTTGGAACTAGATGATCCTTGAGGTCTCCTTCCAACCTTACCATTCTATGATTCTATAAGTTGCTACCTGGAAGGCTTGGGCAAAAAGCTTTCCTTCACAGGGATACAATCTGCTCACCACGAAAGCCAAGAGGAGGCTCAGAGCAAGGGATGGAGGTTTCAGCTCAAGTACTGGAGGGTCCTGTGACCCCAGGCTGCTCGAGGACCCACTGAAGCTCTCTGCCCAGCGGTGGCTCCACTCTTCCCTATGAGGAGAGGCTACCTGTGAAGGCTACAGAAACAAACCTGTTCTCATACAACGTGCAGCACTAATTTTATGGTGCAAGAGGAGAGATGTACAGCCAGGGTCTCGCTGCTCATCAGAAAGCTGGCAGTTACCTTTTGTACAACTATTGCTTTCTCTCACTATTTTTTTTTTTTTTCCCCCTTACCTTTAAGATTAAAAACCTCCTGGAGAAAGCTTCCAAGGTTTATGGTAGAGGAATACGAGAAGCAAATTAAAATTCCATAAATATATTTGCTGGCTAAAATTTATCTATCCTGTATTCCTCGGGTATCTAATTAGACCCAAGAAGAAAATAGCCCTGCAAAGGATAGGCATTTTGTTCAAATAATTTTTAAAACTCGAGCTAAATAATGGCCATTTTATACTGCACACAATATAATTGTTCTTCTTGTATTGGGGAGCAGTTATAAATTATCTGGCATCCCATTCAGCCTCGTTGCCAGGCCGAGTACCAAACAATTGTGAATGTAGTTGCTGGGCACGTAAATTCTCAGCTTTCTGACAGCTCCAGCGTTATTGCCGCCGCTAACTAACCTCCTGCATAAAAAATGCAAGCCCTGGGAAAGAAGGAGCATTTATCTAAGTGCTGACATTGAAACATTCTGAATAACTCTTGGAATCATTTGTACTATTATGGGTAGAAAATGTAATTATTGTAATCGGCCTTGAGTCTGAGGCCATGTTGTTTCAAAAAAAAAAAAAAATAAA
>WBNM01031266.1:0-37568 GCA_013399055.1 Ramphastos sulfuratus | reverse complement strand
ACAGCTCAGCACAGTGTACAAGCAGAGATATACACTATATACAGGAATAGTTACAGAAATATACAAGTTAAAGGTAATACAGAAACACAACACCCCTCCCAGAAATCAGAGACCCCAGGAGGGGCTCCCAACCACCCTTCCACCTTCTCCCCACCCCTATACCTTACCCCAAGGCTTGCCTTACACGCAAGGTGAGTTTGGAGGATCGGCCAGGGGGGTTAGAAGGAAAGTGGTTAGTGAGGTTACTCAGCAGAGAGGAGAAAGCCAAAAGCTGCTAGAGAGCCCAAGATGACTGTCTTATCTATGTTTATGTTCTTAGTTTTATCCATCTCAGCAAGCCTGAGTGAAGTAGGCATCACCCTTGTTTCCTTTTCACAGTCTATAGTATAATTTTCCTCCATTAAAATATTCCAATTAGCCTCAAACCAGCACACTCTGGAACAAGGATCTAATCTGAGTCTCATCGAGGCTAATGAACAGTTTTACACTGACTTCAAAAGGTGCTGCCGGATCAAGCAGCAAAATATTTTCCTCGGGGGCATTCAAATTTTCATTGTGTCCCACAAAACCAGAATCTCCCAGGTCTAACCAGCAGTGTGTAACTCTTGCCCTGTCACAAGGAAAACGTGGAGGCTGACACTGATGAAACAAGGTGGATCTTCCCTTCTGCCAGCTATTTGACAGTTGCGGCAAATCGTCTTCTGCAACGAGTTCCTACTAGAGACTCGGTTGTTGGTGTGGAGGGCAGGGTCAGCAGTATAAACTTTCAGAGCTTCACAAAAAAAAAAAAAAACCAAACCACAAGGTGTTTCTATAAAGCACATATTTCTGGCCTACTTGAATCCAGCTGTGTGACTTTCAGGTCAGGGAGAGGAATTACAATACAATCTTCACTAACTTTTGATTCTCCACAAAAGGTCTTAACAAAATTGGATGAGTTTTATATGAATATGTTAGCAGGGTGTAGAATAACTCTTTGCTTGCCTCCTTCTCACTGAACTGGTAGGTAGCCTTTCTAATGTGAATAGAGCCCTTTTTATTTTTTTCTTTTTCTTTTTTGGTAATGAAAGACTTAGGAAAATATAATAAATGAATGGAAAGAGAAGCACAGTAAGTTCAGCATCTTTTCACTGATCTGTTATTTTTAGTAAATCACATGTAATCATAACACAAAACCCTAGAAATATGACGTGACAGAAAATAATCAGAAATCAAACTCAACCTGAAATTAAAGGCATCAGCTCACACAGTTCATGAAAGCAGGAATGTATTTCAGATGGTCTAGTTAGCATATTGCAATCTACTTAGCAATGTAGTTAGCATACCACTGCATCTGGTGCAGTGCTGGGTTCCTTATTAATTTTCAGTATGTTTGTTCACTTGTTTTATACTTCAGATCTGCCAGCTGCTGCCAGATGTGCTGTGCCATTTCCTTGGATTGAATCCAGGGTTTACTGCCTACTTGCCTGCTACTCCAGCTCTTGCAACACCTGTGCTTATCCCAGGTAGGGGCAGAGGAGATGGGTGTTAGGAGGGCAGTTCAAGATTCAGTGCGAGCACGTGAAGCAAAAATTAATTATAGCATATACTGCATGTGATAGAAATGAGTTACTGCCTAATTATGTCTCCTGTTTCCATTCAGATGAATTAACGTTTGTTGTGAGCCCTTGGGAAACCAGACACACTTTAAAGTTGTAATGAGTGCTATCATTATTGCTTTTGACAGTCATTGAAGCATAATTATCTGATCATCTATTTTAAAAAGAAAAAAAAAATCAAACTTTTTATATGTGAGTTCTGAGCTGGCAAATTACAGAGCAGCCACCTTAGGAGCTGAGCTGTTTTCTGTAGTGGCACTGCCATCTCCTGGAAAAACAGAAGCTGTGCTTTCAAATTTTCCATCTTGAGAGAAGAGTTTTTAAGAGCAAGAAGTACAAAAGCCAGCAACCTCTAAAACTTAAGGTGTAAAGAGTTGCTGAGATACTTTGGTTTCCATGAAATGACTGCACAGCTCTCTGTTACCAATGGGGTTTCCTAAGGAACAAGAATGGATGTGATCTTTGGGCTGCTGTGGACTAGTCCTAGCAAAAGGAGATGGTGAGAACAAGTAGTGGTTTGCTGTTGCTTTACAAAACAGGAATTCCCCAAGCACATCGTGAACTGCCCACCAGGAAATGGTGTGGTATTACTTCACTTGCTGTCAGTGACCCAGAAACAGATACTCTCAGACGATGGGATTTTAGCAGTATCATCCTTGGCTCCTCTGTACTACTTCACATTATGCTTAATAGAATTGACCCAAAATAGAACTCCGACCCAAAAACTTATACAGTCATACAGGCCATTCTTTTTGTTCATTAGCCAGTTGCCTGCTGGAGGAGGCTACAAGATGATTGAGCTCAGTAGGAACTCACTGGGCACAAAAAAAGAGCTTCCTATGGAAATTGTAAGGCTGGTGCTGTTGGTTTGTCAGCTCAGAGTCCCCAGGCACAGCAGCTGGACTCTTCTGTCTGTCACATCACTTCTCAAACTAATACTGACATTAATCAAGTACCTCAAAAACCAGTGGAGACTCTTTGCACCAGGTGATGATTTGGCCCAAGGAATCTCCATTTTCATTTCTTTCCTAAGGTTTGGGTTTTTTTTTTTTTTTTAATAGGCTCATGTTCAGCTACTCTCTACCAGCACCCCCAGGTCCCTTTCTGCCTGGCTGCTCTCCAGCCACTCTGTGCCCAGCCTGTAGCACTGCTTGGGGTTGTTGTGGCCAAAGTGTAGAACCCTGCACTGAGCCTTGTTCAATCTTATCCCGTTGCCCTCTGCCCACCTATCCAGCTTGTTCAGGTCCCTCTGCAGAGCCCTCCTACCTTCCAACAGATCCACACCTGCTCCTAACTTGGTGTCATCTGCAAACTTGCTGATGCTGGACTCAATCCCCTGGTCCAGATCATCAACAAAGATATTCATCTAGCTAAATATTCACATCTACAGGTGGCCATCAACCTCCGGGCAAGGCATTCACTGCACCACTTTTTGTCAAGGAAGGAAAATATAGTGTGATCTATCCCATCTGAAAGTAGACCTCCACCTACAATCAAGTGAATTATACTTTAAAAGTACCAATTTCCCTCTGATCAGGACAAATACAAGTGTGTATGCCACAAGAATCTGAAGCCAGTTCACTTCTTCAGTGTCATTCTCACACAACCCCCAGCATTTCCATTGCCTTGTTCTCCTTGGCTTCCCCCAGTTAAGGATGCTCCCTAAAACTGGCTATGTGGTCTCAGTTTTCACCATTTCTGCCAGTCCAGCACATGAGAAATACTGATCCAGATCATACACTCAGGAGATAATCCAAAACACCTCTGTACTGAAGTTCTGTTGACTTCAAGCAAGCTAGGGTCCATCCAGGTGCACCTCCTAAAGACAGTTAAACTCATCACACATCTGACCCTGCCTACTGTGTGCAGTTCTGGAGCCCCCAGCACAGGAAGGACATGGAACTGTTGGAGCGGGTCCAAAGGAGGGCCACAAAGATGATCAGAGGGCTGGAGGAGCTCTCCTATGAGGACAGACTGAGAGAGTTGGGGCTCTGCAGTCTGGAGAAGAGAAGGCTTCGAGGTGACCTTAGAGTAGCCTTCCAGTATCTGAAAGGGGCCTACAGGAAGGCTGGGGAGGGACTATTGACAAGGGCTTGCAATGACAGGACAAGGGGCAATGGGTTTAAACTGGCAGAGGGGAGATTTAGACTGGATGTTAGGAGGAAGTTCTTTGCAGTGAGGGTGGTGAGACACTGGCACAGGTTGCCCAGGGAGGTTGTGGCTGCTCCCTCCCTGGAGGTGTTCAAGGCCATGTTGGAGGAGGCCTTGAGTAACCTGTGCTAGTGGGAGGTGTCCCTGCCTATGGCAGGGGGTTGGAACTAGATGATCCTTGAGGTGTCCTTCCAACCTTACTATTCTATGATACAGCCATCAGAAGAGGATGGCTTTGTAAGGCTGGCACCTTCCTTCATACAGAGTCTTCTGTAAGGGAGGCTTTGCAAGCAGCTAGCACAATAAATGCTCTCTGTATTATCTGTACCTGAACCACAATGAAATCAATTCAGGATGAAGAACTTTTATGTCTAAGTAAAGTGAAAGTTTTGCCTGGTAATAGATAAAATTATAGTTTAACTAGCCCTAAAGGTGGCTGGCATGTAGTAAAGAGGCCTTGTTCTCTGGTTCCCACTGTACTAAATGCATCCTCTAGCTGAAAGAAAACAGTGATTATCAGAAAGTCAATTGTCATTCTGCCTCTTTAGAAAAATTCCCATTAAAGATAAAGCCAATTTTAATTAGATTAAGTATCCAATTACTGTAATTACATTTTTAAAAAATTCACATCATGAGGATGACCCTTTTAAAAAGGGTTACAAGAATAATTAGTGTATTCATATTAACCAAAATGTATTGGATAATATTTATACCCAGAAGGCAAAGTACATTACACATATTTCACCTTTGGGGAAAGCTTGCAAATGTTTTGGCAGTGGTATGAATATTTATAGGGAAGAGCGTGCTTTAGCAAGATTATATGAGAAAGCATTTATATGCTCACAAATTTTTACCCAGGGGTAAAGTATACATAAAATGTAGTGCAGAGATTATGGATATGCAAAGTACGACTTAAGTGGTGAATTTATATCAGTTTGTTTAATTAATTGGAGCAGAACACTACGTCCCTTATTTTATTTTTGTGACAGAAGGGCCCACAGAACCTAAGTCTGAGCTGATCAACAGCAGGAAGAAAGATGGAGGGAAAGGGTCTTTGCTCTGCAAGGCACCACCTTGTCCATAGGTTACTCAAGAGCAGTGTGGGCAGCAGGGCAAGGGAGGGGATTCTGCCCCTTTGCTCTGCTCTCCTCAGACCCCACCTGGAGTACTGTGTGCAGTTCTGGGGCACCCAGCACAGGAAGGACATTGAAGTGTTGAAGCGGGTCCAGAGGAGGCCACGAAGGTGATCAGAGGGCTGCAGCAGCTCTGCTATGAGGACAGGCTGAGAAAAAGAAAACTTTTCTCAATGTTTGTCCCACAATAAGGTGAAATTGGTAAAGCATGGGATACCAAAGAAGCAGGTAATTGGTAGGCTATCTGGGTTAAATTAATAGGAAGAAAGAAATTAATTTCTAATGTTCTTTTCTAGAAGGTCAAAGTAAATCATTTGTTGTGGAGATTGCTACTGATACCTGCTGAATAGCTATTACAGTACCTGGAAGGCATTTTACCATGGAAGTGTTGGTTTGGAATACTATAAAGGCTGTACTTATATAAGTTTGGAAGCATAAATCAAAGACTACATTTATGAATACTGACACTTTTGAGGGAATCATTCCATGACAACATCTTTCTGTGTGATAACAGACACAAGCCAAAGCAATCTCAATATGGCATAATCCACTTCACGGGGTGACCTTTTTGAGGCCCACGTGAGCAATCAGCGCGTTTGTGGTACTCAGACGCACATACTCAGATCAGGGTATTTTTCCCTTTCCAGGAAGTAAAATTATCTAAACCATCCTCTTCATCTTCTTTGTCAGGAAGCTCTTTTGAACAGTTGTTTCATATGACTGGAAAAGCATTCTACATCACGCTGAACGAGGAGAACTTCACCTGTGACTTCCATAAAGGACTGGACCTGTCCTTTATGTGAAGCCTGACATTTCTACCCCAGGCTTCCCCTGCAGCAGTTCTGTGTTTGGCTGCAGAAGAAGAATAGGTTTATCATAGAATCATAGAATGATAAGGTTGGAAGGGACCTCAAAGATCATCTAGTTCCAACCCCCTGCCATAGGCAGGGACACCTCCCACTAGTACAGGTCACTCAAGGCCTCGTCCAACCTGGCCTTGAACACCTCCAGGGAGGGAGCAGACACAACCTCCCTGGGCAACCTGTACCAGTGTCTTGCTGTAAAGAACTTCTTCCTAACATCCAGTTTCAATCTCCCCTCTGCCAGTTTAAACCCATTGCCCCTTGTCCTGTCATTGCAAGATCTTATGAATAGTCCCTCCCCAGCCTTCCTGGAGGCCCCCTTCAGATACTGGAAGGCTACTCTAAGGTTGCCTCGAAGCCTTCTCATCTCCAGACTGCAGAGCCCCAACTCTCTCAGCTTGTCCTCATAGCAGAGCTGCTGCAGCCCTCTGATCATCTTTTGGCCCTCCTTTGGACCTGCTCCAACACTTCCATTTCCTTCCTGTGCTAGGGGCTCCAGAACTGTACACATTAGACCAGGTGGGGTCTGATGAGAGCAAAGTACTCCTTTTTTAAAATGTAACTCCTGATGATTGAAGACCTCACAACAAGTCATTACAACTATGTTGTCTTTATGTGTAATCCCAGTGTCAAATTTCTTGCTTTGACTTTTGCGTTATTGTAGGCTTCTCGAGTGGCCATGGACCAAGTGTATTGTTTGTCTCCCCATTCCTCCTTGGCTTTGAATGGTACAGGGAAAAAATATTTTTTTAAATGCCATAAGCATTTATTTCTTCCAGTGACCTTCTTAGGAACAGGATAGAGTGGAAAGGCAATTTGCTTCCTCCAGACCTGTTCACCAAGGCAGCTCAATATCAGTATTTTGGATTGATTGCCTTGATGACACCTGCAACACTTAAAATGGTGAAACGATCCTCTGGCAGCTGCAGCTAATGCCTGAAAGGCTCAGCTGGTGGCACAATTCTCCCAGTTGCTGTTTGTCCTTCCTGGACAAGGGAAAGAGAAATAATTCCCTAGAAGTGCTGTGCCAGCCCAGTTGCCAGGCCAGTCCTCTGTGTTCATGGAAAGTACTTTTGCTTTTGACTGAAGAACTGGTGCTTTGGATAACTTCAGCATCATCAGACACTGTCTTAAGCAGCTGCAAACTCTCACCACTGTACTATGCTAAAAGTTTTGTCTCCTGAATGATAAAACATAAGCTGCTGCTCATGGTAGAACATCATTACCAGACAACAGCAATATATTTTTCATGACTTATTGAGTGAATTGTTCTTGCTAGTAGACCGATGACTCATTTCCAATTGGGCAGATGCTCCTTTTCATGCCCCAACCTTCTAACTTTGCCATTGCAGGAATCAAGAGCTGCTAGCAAGTTTAGGAGAGACGTAGCCACTGAAGCAATAGTTCCCACAATTCTTATTTCTAGGAGCAGAATTAGGAGCCTCAGAAGTCCTAATGTGAGTTGCCTGAGAATGCTGAATGAGTGGTGGGTGAAGGAGACAGTCCAGCCTGGTTAGTCCAGTAATAGACGATGGAATCTAGCCAAGGGCTGCCACATCCTTAGGACTGAGGTGCTCAGTAAGAACAATTTCTGGAATCATCCATCCAGTTCCAGTTGTTCAGACAGCAGATATCCCTTCAGTCAAGTGTCTGTGATATTTTGCTGCAGCAGTAGTCAAAGAAATTCCCCTCTCAGCTCCATTCTAATTAAAAGTAGCTCTGGTGTAAAGTGAGTTAAATTCAGCAGTCACAGCCCAGACCCCATGGAAAATAGTCTAATTCAACTACAGGAATACAGTGTAATATAAATATAATGGAAATACAAAACCATATAATTTAATTTGACATGACTGGCAGTTTTTTGCTTAAGTTGGTGAAAATGAGCGAGTGCAAACAACGAACTTTCCTCTTTTATTGTCAATACAGTAGGAAGGTGGTTTCAGGATGACTTTCCACAGCAATCTAAACAACTGCTCTAACAATGAACAGATTTCAAGCTCTGTTTTGTTTGTTTTTTAAACCCGTGCACATTTATAATTTTTGCATTTCTTAGACACAGCAAATTGAATTAATTTTAAACAGTCTAAGCTCTGTCCCAGATGCAACAATCCCACGTTGAACACAGCAGCTGTGTTATCGTCGGTTAGGCTCTGCCCGGTACCCGAGCATCCCGGTACCCGCTGGCGCTATTGAAACTTGATGCAGCTCTCAGCACCCGGATCCCACCTGCTCCGCCCTGCCATGGCTGCCACCAGCAGACCACTTGTGACAACAGTGAAACCCTTCGTTGGGCGGAAAAAAGAAGTTTAACTTTTTTTCCTTTCCCCCCCCGGTAAGCTTGCAACGCTATAGCCAAGTGAGGACGCAGCCTGGGAAACATTTATGGTGGGATGGAAGAGAGGGGTTCCAGATGCCTCCTGCCCTGCCCTGCGTTTTAGGGGTTCGGGCTCGTTCTCACAGCAAGCCAGCGCACACCAGGAGCTTCCCACGCCGCCACCCAGCCTGTCCGGGAGAACCCCACCTGGTGCCCGCCCCAAGCCTCCCTCAGCCTCCCGCCGGCCGCTGCGCTGCACTGCGCCTGCGCCCTGGCCGCGCCTGCGCAGGGGCCGGCGGCGCGGTACCGGCAGGGTGACAGCTCTGCGCCATGGCGTACTCGACGTGCTGCAGGGTGGCCATGGTCTCCTGCCTGGTGCTCTGCGTCTCCCTCCTCCTGCCGCGGACCTTCTTGTCTCGGGGCGGCGGGCGGCAGGAGCCCGGGGCTGCGCCGCTCGCAGCGCCCGCGCCGCCCGAGGGTAAGAGGCTGCCGCGGGCCCTGCCGCCGGCGGCTCCGCTAAGGCGAGCGAGGGTCGCTCCTCGCCGCCCATCCCCACCGTCCCTGAACGAGCGAAGTCCGTGTCGGCCGCTGTTCGGGGACCGAGCGTAAAGCGAGGGCGGTGGTTTGCGGTGAGGCCGGGGCGGGCTCGCCGGGCGCTCGGCTGGGGGCCGCGCTGGAGCCGGCCCCGGGGTGCCGCTGGACGGGCGGTGTGTGGGCGAGTCTGGGCTGTACGGAGCGGCTGTGCCGCCTGCTATGAAACCGTAGTGTAGCTTGTTCTTCCGTGCCTGGCACCAGGTCATTCGCTCATACTGTCGCTACAGCGATGTGTGGCGTGGCACAGGCAGGTTTGAGAGCTGCCGTGATCTATCTCTTCGTTTTGCTTTAAACCCCCTGTAGTTTAAAACTTACAAATTTAATTTGCTTGGTTTTATGCAAGTGAGGTGCTAAAGCTACTGAACAGAGGCATACTATTCTTTTTTTCCATTGCAATACATCACTTTTTATTTGAAAACTTTGTTATTTTGTTGTTTTCTGTATGGAATGCTGTTGTTGCATATGAAATAAAAGTTCATTTGAATTGTCTTCATTGTTTAGTTTCCTATTCTAGCATTTTCAGCTTGGCTTTCATGCACCCGATTCTCCTAAAGATGCGCCACATGGTAACTCGTTTAGACTCATACCCATGCAGTCCCATTTCCCTGTCCTTCCACTCCACATGTTCCCTCTTAAGTTCTAGAAGGATACAAGCATATGCCGTTCTTTTCGTGCCCGTTGCCTTTTAGTGTGCATTTTTTACCCAAAGACTCTTCACACAAGTTCATAGTGTCATAGCCCCAGGTCTTGGCAGAGAAGGAGTTTTGCCCAAGGGCTGGTTGCAAGGCAGAAGTGAGGGTGGTGGAAGTACAGAGAACTTGTAGCTTGTGGTGGATACTGGCCCAAAGGGACCAGTGTTTGGTGGCTTCATCTTATTCAGGCTTGCAACAGCTTGTGCTTGCGTGATCCTGTGCTTCAATGACATTGATTTCATTTGACCAGGGTCACCAGGGCCTTTTTAGCATGTTGAAGCTGAAGTTACTGCTGAAAACAGTGTTATGTAGACCCAAAATACCTGGCTGCTATATTATGGCTACCCTTCCATGGTGGCTGTGTGCATTCCTTGTCTTTAAGAACTTGAACAGGAGTTGTCATAATGGGAAGACTGGCAAGGAGGGTTGTAAACAAGCTCAAGTGACTTGCTGCTGGGATGTAGAAAACCACACGTGTCATACTAGTGGTTTACTGTTTGACAAGTAGAACATGTTTAGATGAGGTAGGTCTGTGACAGATTTCAAGCAGCCTGTTGAACATGCTTTAGATTCTTGCCCTGTTGTGGGCCAAAGCACAGTGGTAAATTACACCTGTGTGAATCCTGATAAAAGGTGGAAGCAGCAGGTTTTAGTGATCCTCTAGCATGGACCACCATGTGCTGTGTTGCCCATATTCCTGCTTGTGTGCATCTGCTCTGGTATTGCTTCAAGGATCCCCTGATTTGCCATGTAGTGATAAATTTACTTTGCATTTCATTCATGATTTTCCTGTGTCCTGCCTGTGCTGGCTTGTACATAGGTTCATCAGCACATTTGTAGTTTCATTGCAGAATCTTTTAATTCTGAAAAGCTGAATGGTAACTGAGATTCTTGATAGCGTATCAAGAGCAGTGTGGTGAAGGGCACCACAAAGGCCCAGCAGAGATCACAGGGGCTGGGGAGTCACCTACCAGAAGCAGGGCTGAGAGCTGGTGCTCTGGGAGGTGATACTGGCTCTCTTGTAAAGTGTGCCCAGTGTGCTCCTCTGCTGCACCCCAGCACCTGTCTTTGGCTGAGGACATAATAGCTCACCTCAGCTGATCCGTTTCAGATAAGAATTTATAGTCCGTCTTTTCAATTTAATAGCAAGAATTTCATTACACCTGCTCTGTAGAACAAACTTTATTTCACCTGAAGTTATTTTTTTATTGGAAGAATAAATCTTGATTGAACGGTTCAGTTCATATCTCTGTCATTAGTTGTCCTCTTCAGTGAACTGATAACTGCGGTTACCTGACAGAAGTTTCAGGGGCTTGAGGTAATCATGTCATTCTTGAAGTTAATAAAGTGCTTATTGTAGTCTTGGGGGCAAAATGCCTCTGAATAAAACATTCTTAAAGTTTACTACCATTTGTTAGAACTCAGTGTTAACAGAAGGCTTTTTATTGAGACATGCTTTAAGCGTGGGAAACGCTTCTCTAATAAAGCCATTTTCCAAGGTCTCTTTTAGGAAGATGATGAGCAGAGCACTATAGAAGTTAATATTATCTTGCAGACAGGGTTCTTCTTTTTCCCCAGTAATCGTTTCATGTATATGAAAGAATTTATTTAAAGAACTTACTGTGAATGTATCACATTTGTCATTTACTTCACGGGCAGGCATTAGAATTTTATTTTTTTAAAATCTTTTGGGAAAGCTGGAAAAATAAAAAAAGGGCTACTGACAGTTTAAAAAGTTCTTTTAAGTCTACTGTTCATAAATATATGCCACACGTTTTGTAAAGCTCCCCTCTAAGTTGTTAGTTTAAGAAGAACCTTAGAGCTCCGTGACAATAGGGGTATAGTCTGGCTGCATTCTTAGGAACAATCAAGTAGCATCAGCTTTATGAGACAAAAATGCATCACTGTTCAGGTGACACCTCTGCCCAGCTTGGATTTGTGCAGTGCACACATCAATTGCCTGCAGGAGTCCTTATTTAAGAAAATTAAGACATTCCTGGTTTGAGTAGTTTTTAATGCAGTGAGTTTGGTTTTGGTTTTTTGGGGGGGTGTTTGTTGGTTTTTTGTGTGTTCGTTTTGTTGGGGTTTTTTTGTTGTTGTTGTTGTATGTGTGTGGTTTTGTTTTTGTTTTGTGGGTTTTTTTTTAAACCTCACCTGCAGTGTTTAATTAAAAACGTTCAAGTATTTGACTGTGTCCATTAAGAGCAGCTGTGCAGTGGTTTAAGGATTTAAAACCTGTCATTCCTTCTGACCTTCTCTGGGTAGGTTTGTGCAGTTGTGTTGTTGGGAAGGCAGCTAGAGCTGTTTTGTAAACGTCAGTAAAAGAGCAAGAACTAAACAAATGCATACTGTTATTTCCAGTTCATCTTGGTGTTACACTGTCTGCCAGGATTGGAAATATTTATAAAAAATATTTAGAAGGAGAAAAATATAAATGGTTGCAAATGTGAGAAATCTAAGCCATGGCTCTCACAGTGGTGTGTAATACTGAACTAGAGTGGCCTCAGCACCGCCCCAAATGTGAACTGGTAGTGCGTAAAATGGACTCATTGTTTGGGCTTTCTGTGGGAAGAGATGTTGAGGAAATTAGAGGGTTTTAAAGGATAGTAGCAGAAATTATTTAGTGGCTTGAAAGAGAATTTAGGTTAAACGTCAAGAAAACAGTTTCTGTATCGATTGTTGTAAGGGATGACATTAAACGTGGTGGCTGTGCAAGAAAACCTAGGAGGAGACTTTCAGTCTGCAGAAGATGAAGTTACTTTATCCTGGAGTCTGTGTTTCTTTCTGTCTCTTGCCACTTGCATGTTTAGAACCCTTTGGCCAATTCATCTCATTGAAGCAAGAGAGAAAATAAATGTTTTATGAAAATACACTGCTGAGAGGGGCTAAAGTTTGAAGTGTCCTGAGGCAGAGGCTTCAGTATGACTGCCTCTTTATTGGCACCTACCAGAGAGAGGAGTCTTGTGTGTCCTACCTAACACCAGCTCTGCTGAAAGCACACATCTTCCTTAAATATCAAGTCCAGCAGTGCAGGGGAGAAAAAACTGTTGCCTGAGTTCTGGTTGTCACAGAAGTGTGTGCTGTTTGTGTTCCCTGGGACTGTCAGGAGAGGTGGTGGTTTGGCTTTTCAGTCACTACAATGAAGGTTCTTAACAGGAAAATGTAAATGGCACCTCAGCATCCCTAATCGTAGGAGCCAGAGTTTGAAGATCAGTTTGAGACTGGAATTTGCATTGCTGAGCCAGGAGGGTAGTTCTGTATCCCACTGGCACATATTTTTCCAGTTAAAGCTTGTGTAGACCGTCCAGCTGCTTTGCCATTGGACTCTGGTGTTTTGTTTAAGTTGGTTTTGTATGCTTAGTAAGGAATAGTAAATGTCTGTCTCAGAACCCCCCACAATATTAGCATTTCCAAACCAACACAGTGTAAGTGTGGTGTTGGGATGGGGGAAAAGGGAAAAGGAAGAAGGCTGGGGAGGGACTATTTACAAGGTCTTGTAATGACAGGACAAGGGGCAATGGGTTTAAACTGGCAGAGGGAAGATTTAGACTGGATGTTAGGAGGAAGCTCTTTGCAGTGAGGGTGGTGAGACACTGGCACAGGTTGCCCAGGAAGGTTGTGGCTGCTCCCTCCCTGGAGATGTTGAAGACCAGGTTGGATGAGGCCTTGAGTGACCTGTACTAGTGGGAGGTGTCCCTGCCTATGGCAGGGGGTTGGAGCTAGATGATCCTTGAGGTGCCTTCCAACCTTACCATTCTATGATTCTATGATTCAGATGATCCTTGAGGTCCCTTCCACCCTTACCATTCTATGATTCTGCTGCAGAGGACGAGCTGAACTGTGGGCGCTGTCCCACTGAGGAGCAGCTTGGGTGAGGTTTGAGGAGCAAGGAGAATAAGTATCCTTTGCTGTCAGCTCGGACAAGACACACACACACACACTTCCCACGCTGCAATTTCCCATCTCTAACCCTCCTCCTACACTTCTGGAGTCTGTACAGAACAGACACATTGTATAAATGAAGTCACGTATCGTAAATCTCCTGATGAATGGAGTGAGAATTTGATGTAGCAGCAGCCAGTATCTACTGCATGTCAGACTTACCCTTTTACTATGTATCTATGCCCAGCTTTTTACAGCTGTCCAGATGTTGCAGACATATTATCCAGACAAAGAGTTAAGTCTAGAAAACTTTATAAATAGGCAAATTGGGCTCAGTAGCAGTTCCTAAACTGCATTATGTAGAACTTGTAAGAGCTGTCTTGGCAAAAAAGGTACTTGGGTGGTCTGAATATGATGAGCTGGTTGGCTGTTGTATTAGGTATGCTATAAATAAGCTTTTTTAAGATTGGCTTTTTTACAGTTGAGTGTTAATATTGTTAAATGATTTTAGAAATTTAGTCATTCTGAGATGNTATATATATATATTTAGTAATGAAATAATTATGAAACTTTAGAGATAAAACTAGGAGCCATGAAATTCCCCTTTTAAAATGTTTTGATAATAAAATTACTATTGTGTGCCTCTTTGGCCTCATTGATTGAATTGAATGTTTTAAAGCACGATTGAGACCTTGTGGATAACATAGAAAACTATTCCCTTTAAATATAGCTTCACTTCTGTCTTTTTTTTCTTTCTTTCTTTCTTTTTTTTTTTTTTTAATAAAGAGTATTTGCATGAGATATTTTCCATTTGAGGTTTATTTACCCTGCTGTTTCATCCCCATCTCAATGATACTGCTCACTACACGACACCACGCTTATTTCCACAGTGACCTACTGCCACAAGGCATTCCTGCTGCAATGAGACTCTCCTGTAAATAAGATGGCTATGCTTTTCCATCATAGACTTTGACTAATTCCCTGAAATTAAAGTGCATGCTAACAGCTTTCTCAAAGTTCAGCCTGAGCTGATCTGAGTGGCTTTGGTCAGTGGTAGTACACCTGGGCAGTTTCACAAGTATTGATGTTGCTCTCTAGTAAGTATTTGCTGGCATTTTCTGTGCTCAGGAATTTAACTGCCTATGATGGTATTTCCTAGCAAGAGAGAATGTTGAATTAATCTAATCTCCTCTTGTCTTGCTTTTCATAAAAATACTTGCAGCTGGCTATGCACAGAAGTTAGTTATTTTCAGTGCTGCTTCAAACCTGGGTTTTGTTTTCTTTAAGCAAGTATATGCAGCCTGCCTCAGGTCCAGTAAGTAGTGTCCAGGCTGCCTGGTTTCCTGCTGCATGTGCCAGGGGTGAGCTGCAGCCTAGCTAGCTTGGCAGTCCCCATCTCTGGTGCTTCCATCCAACACCTCCTGCAGCCATNACACACACACACACTTCCCACGCTGCAATTTCCCATCTCTAACCCTCCTCCTACACTTCTGGAGTCTGTACAGAACAGACACATTGTATAAATGAAGTCACGTATCGTAAATCTCCTGATGAATGGAGTGAGAATTTGATGTAGCAGCAGCCAGTATCTACTGCATGTCAGACTTACCCTTTTACTATGTATCTATGCCCAGCTTTTTACAGCTGTCCAGATGTTGCAGACATATTATCCAGACAAAGAGTTAAGTCTAGAAAACTTTATAAATAGGCAAATTGGGCTCAGTAGCAGTTCCTAAACTGCATTATGTAGAACTTGTAAGAGCTGTCTTGGCAAAAAAGGTACTTGGGTGGTCTGAATATGATGAGCTGGTTGGCTGTTGTATTAGGTATGCTATAAATAAGCTTTTTTAAGATTGGCTTTTTTACAGTTGAGTGTTAATATTGTTAAATGATTTTAGGAATTTAGTCATTCTGAGATGATACTGCTATTAAGAACTTCATCTGCATTTAGAAACCTATATCTCAACACAGATGTCAGCTAGGGCACAATTTCAGTTTTGGATTTAAAGCTGTCTGAAGGGACAGGATAAAACAAAAAGCATGCTGTGCTTGCCCTCTAGCTGGTTTCCAAAGTTGACTGAAGGATTAAACTGACAAATTATTAAATGTGTTGGGTAAACCTTAGGTGAAAAGATTGCAAAGCCAGGCAGGGTGTGTTTGGTGGGGTTACTGTATGCAGCAGTCAGGTCTGGGAGAAGGCAACCCTCAGGCTGTCACGGGGCAGCTGAGAAACATTTCAAAATCAGGACCCAACATGTGCCCTTCTGTGCTTGCATGGAAGTGTCCCTTGAATTTATTGATGGAGAAGATGTGATTGTCTCCATTTGAAATTGGTTTGTTTCTTCCCTGGATATGTGGAATCCAGTCACATCACCTACCAGTGTGTGTGCTAGGGTTGGGTTTTTTTAATAGCACAAGAGATCTTCTTTAATTGACAGTGGCATCCAAATGGCTCTGCATTGCCATTTATGTGCTGTGTATTTGACAGCTTTTAAGTTGCCTGTNTTTTTTTTTTAATAAAGAGTATTTGCATGAGATATTTTCCAGTTGAGGTTTATCTACCCTGCTGTTTCATCCCCATCTCAATGATACTGCTCACTACACGACACCACGCTTATTTCCACAGTGACCTACTGCCACAAGGCATTCCTGCTGCAATGAGACTCTCCTGTAAATAAGATGGCTATGCTTTTCCATCATAGACTTTGACTAATTCCCTGAAATTAAAGTGCATGCTAACAGCTTTCTCAAAGTTCAGCCTGAGCTGATCTGAGTGGCTTTGGTCAGTGGTAGTACACCTGGGCAGTTTCACAAGTATTGATGTTGCTCTCTAGTAAGTATTTGCTGGCATTTTCTGTGCTCAGGAATTTAACTGCCTATGATGGTATTTCCTAGCAAGAGAGAATGTTGAATTAATCTAATCTCCTCTTGTCTTGCTTTTCATAAAAATACTTGCAGCTGGCTATGCACAGAAGTTAGTTATTTTCAGTGCTGCTTCAAACCTGGGTTTTGTTTTCTTTAAGCAAGTATATGCAGCCTGCCTCAGGTCCAGTAAGTAGTGTCCAGGCTGCCTGGTTTCCTGCTGCATGTGCCAGGGGTGAGCTGCAGCCTAGCTAGCTTGGCAGTCCCCATCTCTGGTGCTTCCATCCAACACCTCCTGCAGCCATACTCAGAGGCTGAGTAATTCAGTTCAGTCCTAATGGATGGAAGGGAGTGCAGGTGCAAGTCCAAACTGGATATGGAGCCAGAAAGCAGGATATCAAGTGCACAGAGGAGTAAAATAGCAAATTTCATGGCAAAATTGTTGAATTGCTGGCAGCAAGAAAATAAAATAGAATGTGTGAGCTTAGATTTATTGCAATTCTAGTACCCTTCTGTTGAATTAAATTGTCCACAGCACTGTTTCAGAGTCTCTGCAGTCTTACTGTAGCATCCATGCATGCATTTCCTTACTCCCCTTTGTTGTTTCAAATTATCTCTGTCTCTCTCAAGGCTAGAATCCATCTTTTTCCCATCTGAGATGCCAAAGATAATATGTCCCAGGCTATAGTCAGTCTCCTCTCATAACAGTGCTTTACCTCATGCATTTCTAAAGAGAGCAGTTTGAGATGCACCACTTTGTTTCATTACTCATTTGGTAAAAATCAGGTCAGATACTACTTCTTATGGCAATAGCCATAGCAACAGCCATAGCTGTACTGGACAAACACTGCAGTCTTGCATCAGGATGTTTGGTGGGTAGTGGTTTATACATTGAGATGCCTTTGTGTAATACTGAGAGATCTCTCTCACAGCAGAAAATATGTTAATAAACATATGTTAATATGTTATTAACATACTAACATTAAAATATGTTAATAAACAGGTAATATGTTGGGGTGCTTTTTTTGGAGTAGAGGACCAGAGTTTGCAGACTTCTTAATTACAGTCAAACAAGTTACTTATTCACCAGTAGGGGTGCATTAAAAACTAGAGGTAATAGATCAGCTACACCTGCTGCAGCTGGAGAAAACAGAGAAGCAAAGTCACAGAAGATACTAATGTTTGTGTGGTTTTTTTGCAGGGAAGCTGGGTCGCTTTCCACCAAGGATGCATTACCAGGCCACTCCCAACAGTCCAGCTGCCCCTCACTTTCCAAGGTCTCACCTTGCTGAAGCAGTTGCCAAAGCCAAGGCAGGTGGAGGTGGTAGTGGAAGTACTGGTGGAACTGGGAGAGGTCTTGTGGGGCAAATCATCCCTATATATGGATTTGGCATCTTCTTGTACATCTTATACATTCTATTCAAGGTAAGACCAACATAAATTGAAAATTCAGGGAAACAACTGAAATAAACCTTGAAACAGAAAGGACAGTCTCATTTCTGTACCTGGTTCCATTTCACTCATGATCAAAGCAAACCCAACAACTTCTGCTGGGCCTTTGACTGATGTGTCCTGTGGGGTTTGTTATTGCAAAGACTGGAGCTGAGAAAGCAGGGATGGGTGGTTGTGGTCCTGTATGAACCTCTGACCTCTTACCATATTCTTAAGGACCTTTTTTTTCCCCTCTGGAAAATGTACATGTGTAGAACAATGTTATGTTAATTTCAAATATACACATAGTCTTCTTTTTTATTAGGTGTGACCACATTATGTGTACTGTATATATCACATACTGTGTTATACATATAAAGTGTGAGAGAGGGAGTACACTTCTTGCATACCTTCTGGAACAAAAAACACCACCACATTGTTGAATGAGAGTTTGTAAGGCTGTATTGGCTGTGCTGGAACTACCTCAGCTGAGAAGCTGATTGAAAGGTAGCTTAAAAAAAACAAAAAACCCACAGCCCAAATTCCCCTCAAGTGTTTTTCACACATAATTGGAACTTCTCACAGCTTTTTGTAACAGAGATGTGACTTGCATGTTGGCAATGGCAGTCAGCTGTGTGGAAGGAGGGAAGGGTGGACTTGTGGAAGTGTTCTTTCCTTTGAGTGGGAGTCCAGAACGGGTGATGTCCAAACAGTGGAGCCTGCCCTGGTCAGCCAGAGGCAAGGACAAAGTGAATTGGGTAAACTGATCAAACACAGTGAAGACAAAAGGCATGGATATCCTGCATCTGCTCTCTAGAGCCAGGCAGTGTCTTCACTGCAGGTAGAAAGTTGGTAAGGAATAATGGCAGAAAGCCCTGCAGGAGAGACAAGCAGGGTCACATAATTCCTTCAGAACCTGCCCCTTATTTCACAATAATTGCCTGATGTGGTGTTGGGTTGTTTTTTTCCTGCCTGTACACAGAAAAATGGAACAGATAAAAAATTCTGAAACAAAGTTATTTTGTGATGAGCTATGTCTTCACTGTGCTTAAAAATATAATTTATTCCAGGAGTTTTCAGCTGACAACATCTCCCAGGCATTTGTCATGGTCATCTGGTTTCACTGCTGGGAATGCTTTTCTATTGTTACTTTCTGGCATATTTTAGGGGTTTTGTCCTTTTTTTTTTCCTGTTGCCTTTGGGCCTTATATATTACTATGGTGGTAACTCATAGAAGGGTCATTTGTTTTTACTCATCAGCTGGCTTCCAAGGGAAGAACTACTGCTGGAGAGAGGAAATGCCCTACTGCTGCACCTGGAAACGCCAAGAGGAAAATCAGTGAGTATGACTTCTGAGGTGTAATATGGCTGTGTAGCCATTGACCCTGTAGAGGCATGGTCCAACCAGATTCTTCAAGTTGTGGGCACACTGTAAAGCTGCTGTTCTCTCCCATAAAGAGCAACCCAGAAGCTTCTGTGATGGAATGAGCAAGATTTCAAGTGAATTACTGCACGGTCACTTTCTAATCTCATTCAGCTGATGATACTCTGCAACAGTAGCCTGATCTCAATCCCTGCTGGAAGCAGTGGCTTTTTGTGAAGTTCACTGAATTAACTCTATGGATTTGCTGAAAAGCTGTCTAGCTAATAGTTGAAAATGGATAATAGGATGTCCATCTATAATTATTCCATAATCTGTAATATTCTAGTAATAGTATATAAAGATATTATTAAAAGCTAGTTTCACCTATTTGAATTTGTGAATTCTTAACCATCACCAGGCATTTCCCTACCTTTTTCCTTCCCTTTTTGCAACTCTCAGAGTTTTCATGAGTGCAATAAAGCAAACAAATAGCATTCTGAAATGGTATTTTGATTTTACCTAAACCATCAGTGGGATAGATTCAACTATTTGTAGACATTTATTAGATAAATTAATAAGCTTTCTATTGAAGATTGAATGAGTAGTGAAGATTGGATGTGGTGTTTGGCTGGCTAAATTGTAATAGGGAAGAAAAGTACTTGGGGCTTTATAGAAGTGCTAACAGTGAGGTAATTCTCTTAACATAGCTGTAATTATCTTGACATTAATGCCTGTATTAGGAATAGCTAATGTACTCAGTGCTATAGATTGTCTTCTCAGTGCACTTACACTGCACAGTGCCTGGCAATTTTCTGCAATTTATTAGCAATGGTAATTGTGGTGGATTTTTTTTTTCTCTAATGCTTAGTAAGAGAAACTAACTTTGCAGTAAGTTAAACATTTACCATCATTATAACCCAGAGAATTAGTGATGAAAATTATTCTGCCTTTTTAATAAAGCTCTTCATTTGTATTCCTAAAGCACTCATGGCAAGCTGTAGCAGAGCAGGGGCCAAGTCACCTGAAGGCTGAGTAGCCACTTAGTGACTTGAATAGAACAACTTTGCTTTGCTCTTTCTCTTCCTCTATTTTTAAACATGCAATACTATGACATCAGTGATACATTAAGTGATGGCATTCTCTGCCAGAACAGAGATCTAAAGTAGCCTTCCAGTATCTGAAGGGGGCTACAGGAAGGCTGGGGAGGGATTATTGACAAGGTCTTGCAATGACAGGACAAGGGACAGTGGGTCAGAGGGGAGATTGAAACTGGATGTTAGGAGGAAGTTCTTTACAGTGAGGGTGATGAGGCACTGGAACAGGTTGCCCAGGGAGGTTGTGGCTGCTCCCCCCTGGAGGTGTTCAAGGCCAGGTTGGACGAGGCCTTGAGTGACCTGTGCTAGTGGGAGGTGTCCCTGCCTATGGCAGGGGGTTGGAACTAGATGATCCTTGAGGTCCCTTCCAACCTTACCATCCTATGATTCTATGATCTTTCTAAAGGCAGAGTGCTTGTGGATGTCTTTCTCCATTCCCACAATATTGGATTTCAGTTGTACCTTTGTGCTGTTTAAATGAGTGTGCCTGGAGCAACTATTTCACTAACCCAGGCTGGTTCATTTTCGTCTGCAGTGGGGAGGCTTTACTGCAGTAAAGTCTCAGGTACAGGGTTTTGAGTGAGCTACAAAAGCCAAACAAGGAGCTCAAGCATTGCTGTGTGCCGCTGCATCTTTACTGTTGATGCTTTGTGCTAAATTAAAGCTAGGCTGGTATTGTGTCCTGTTTTGGGCACCGTGTTACAAGAGAGATGTGGAGGTGCTGGAGTGGGTCCACAGGAGGGCAACAAAGCTGGGGAAGGGCCTGTAAAATAAATCTTATGAGGAGCAACTGAGGGAGCTGGGCATGGTTAGTTTGAGTAAGAGGTGGCTGAGGGGAGACCTCATTGCTGTCTGCAACTACCTGAAGGGAAGTTGTGAAGGGGTTGGTGCTGCTCTCTTCTCACAGGTAACTGGAGACAGAACAAGGGACAGTGGCCTCAAGCTGAGGCTGGGGAGGTTTAGATTGGACATTAGGAAAAAGTTTTTCACAGAGAGAGTGGTCAGGGACTGGAATGAGCTGCTCAGGGAGGTGATTGAGTCACCCACCCTGGACATGTTTGGATGTGGTGCTTAGGGCTATGGTTTAGGGTGAATCTTGTAGAGTAGGGTTGTAGGTTGGACTTGGTGATCCTGAGGGGCTTTGCCAACCTGGATGTTTCTGTGATTCAGTGGCTTACTGGGAGGTTGCTCAGGAGCCTTTGAAAAAAGGACCTTTACCACTGACTTAGTCTTCACCTTCTTATCCCAAGAGAAGTAGGCAGAACTCTTAAAGCAGAGTGCTTTAGTTGCTTCACAGCCAGTTTGGTTTGGTACAGCATGTGCTGCCTGTGAGAATGGCACAGGGATACATGCTCAAAGCTCCTACTGACAGTTGGCACTTTGCTCATTTTACAGCTGATTATGAGCTCAATCAACTCCAGGAAAAACTGAGAGAGACAGAAGAAGCTATGGAAAAACTAATCAACAGAGTGGGACCTAACTGTGACAGGTATGCTTCAAATGATGGCATTTTAAGGAGAGATTCTGTTCTGCTTAGAAATTAAACTTTTGTACATTGACTGTATTTAAATAGTGTTTCTATGGCTACTTCAAAATGCAGAATTCAGGTTTTACACATCACAGGTTTTGTTCTGCAGTTTTTCTCTTTTCTGCATCTATATCCAAAATAAATGTTTTTTTTTCCCCAACTTAATTTTCCTTAAACAGAATTGCAACTATCCCTACCCCCCACCTTGGTACAGTGCCTTATTTGGAAGGTCATGACAGGTGTGTATGAACAGGGAATAAAACATCTACACTTCAAGTATATAAAGTGACCTGTCATGTGTGACCTAGGTAATACTCTGAATGATTCCTAAGAGACCTACTTGTTTTATGTTATGTTCCACTGCTCTGGATTATTTTTCTAAATAGAAATGCTGTTCTAATCTATGTAAGTGTCTGTTAGAATACCCATAAATATTTCTTTAAAAGCAGAACTGTGTAATAATCTGATTCCATAAGTTAGTTCCATACCATACCCAGTAAGTCCATACATTTGCTTCTAAATATGAAAGAAAGAAAAAACAAAGAGTAGTAAAATCAGGACTTAAAAAAATTATTATGTTCACTAATACCTGCTATAAATCTGAGGTTGCTGTTCTACATGATAGAACAACTGGAAACAAGTCTGTGTCTTTCATAAGGGGTGTAACAATGCACAGCTGCAGTGTTTGCAAATTTAAACACCATGAATAGCAAGGTGACATTTGCAAGGAAAAAAGGTACCTGTTCAGGTTGGAACACATTAACTTTGTGCCTGTTGTCAGCTGTTCTGTGGGAGCAGTTCTGTGCTGAACTTGCACCTGATGTTCACTTGAGCTTCAGACTGTGTTCTCTTGGAGCTTGTAGATTTTCCCACTTTGCAGCATGCCCTACATTGCAGCTGCACTTGTCTTGGCAAGGCCAAGTGCCAGACCTGTCTGTGTTAGGCCAGGTTCCAGAGGGAGAACCCCTAAGCTGCCCTGGTTTTGCTAGTGAAACAGAAGGATGCTGTTTTGACTATGGCTCATCTTTGTTTTGGAGAGCTGACACAGTGCTTTACAGATACCTTTAAGCTGCCAGAAACAGGCTTATGAGCTGCCCAGATACTGTGCTAACTCAGGATAGGAGATTACTTTACTGACAAAATGGGTCTCATCCAGTATTTGTTCCACTCTGTGTTACTGGCTTGGAGCCTCTATTTAGTCGAACTTCCCTTCTTTGTTCACCAAACTATTTATATAGATGGATCTAAAGGTCTCAGGGGAAATCAAATTCTGATTCTAATAAAGAGTTTTGTATGTAGCCTCTGTAAAGAAAAGGGGGAAAGCACCTCTAGATGGAGCAAATAGCTGTTTTTCAAATATACCTGAGCTTAGAAGCTTTCTCAATCCATGCTGTGAACTTGTCAAGTTCAGTAGTATTGGGTGAATGTCTTAAAATAAAATGCATGCTTAGAAAAGTGTAATTGGAGCAGAGGACAGGGCTAGGTTTATTCAGTCTGGGTGTTGATAGGTTTAAACAAAAAGGAAACAGGAAAAGAACAAGAATTCCTTTAAGCTTAATTTATTAATATGCAGTTAAACAGAAATCCTTACAACAGGAAAGTCAGAGAAAGAAATCTGGCATCAAATTTGAGCTAACATGGAAAGACCCAAGGTGAGACCATGGCCCATTGTACTGGATATGGCAAAATGACTCCCAGCCTGGCCAGGGAAGCATCAGTAACCAATGACTCTATACTTCAGCAGCATTCTCCTCCTGGCTGAGCTGCTCCAGGATTCATCCTGGCTTTATTTTGCTGGTGACAATTCTTAGACTCCAAAGACTTTCTAATTTTGTGTATTTTATTTAAAAAGAGAAAAAAAAAATTGCTTTTCAAATCCAGTTGAGATTGGCAGGACACTTTTAAAGGAATAATGTGAGGGTGGTGAGACACTGGCACAGGTTGCCCAGGGAGGTTGTGGCTGCTCCCTCCCTGGAGGTGTTCAAGGCCAGGTTGGACGAGGCCTCGAGTGACCTGTGCTAGTGGGAGGTGTCCCTGCCTATGGCAGGGGGGTGGAACTAGATGATCCTTGAGGTCCCTTCCAACCTTACCATTCTATGATTCTATTTTACCCATTGGTGAGCACTTTGGGACTCTATAAAGTGTAAGCATTATGAAAATATGTAAATATTTTGCATCTATTCTCTTGGTATTCGTAAGTGCATTATGCCCTGGCAAACCTCCCATGCACAGGCAGTGAGATCTTGCACATTGCCAGCATCCTACAGTAAATGTTCTTGGAGGCCTTAAAGGAAGTAGAGAGAGTGCATGAGCTTTGGTTTCTCCCTCTCTGCAGGGAATAAGGTCTTTTAAGCAATAGTGTGAACTTGAGAGAGCTTGTGCTGCAGTAAGACAGCAGTGCTTTCTAACGAGGGTATCCCATGTGTTAGGAATTTTCCTGTGTGAAATGCCAGAGCAATGCAGCTGCACTGATTGATGCCATTATCTGAGCTCACCTATCTCCCCATTGTGCTGAACAGACAGAGCTCTCTGTCTGCATCCAGGTGATACCTATTCAAATTACATACACTTGTCTATGAAGGGAGGATTTGTGTGGCAGTTCTATTACAGCTCCTGTCAAAGACAGCTGGCTGATGAAAGCTGATGAAAGCATCTCCTTTTGTCTGCCTCTTAACTCACATCTCACATGCTACATCTGCATAACCCAGGTTTTGGAAAAGTTACTGCCTCACACCTTTGCTTGTTCTGTGGAACAAACTGCCACCACAACTTGAGGGCATTCACTGCAGCCTCTCTATAGCACTGGGAGCTAGCCAAACTGTGAGGCAAACTCCCCCTCAGGGGCAGTGTGGAGGAGTGATGTTTAATCTTGTGATCAAACTGTTTGATCTGGGTAGCTGCTAATGAAACCAGTAGGCCTGCTCCTGAGCTAAGTTCAGTTACAAACAACTGCAGTGATGCACAAAATCTAGCCCAGGGTCAGCACCTTTGATCACCATCAAACAAAACAGTAGTATGAAGCTAATCTTTTTGTCTTTAAACCAGTATGACTGTATTGTCTTTCATGGAGTAACTGTCATGTCCCCATCATTTCCATACATGTAGAGTATCACAAAGTACCTAATGAAATGCTGCTCTAGTCATGACAGCAGGAGGAGGAAAAACTGAAGATGGATGCTGCAAGCTTTCAAGTTCCAGAAACAAGGTTTAGCTGTCAGCTAAATGCAAAATCATTCTTCTGTTTCCAGCTCTTCTCTTCCCATCTCACCCCTGGGATTCAAAAAGCAGATGTCTAATCTCAGAGATTATCTGTCTGTCTGAATGTCTGGAGATCACCAGAGATCATCTGCCTGACCTCCCATACCACCTTCGGTTCAGCATTCTGCACATGCTGAGGGCCCCTCTCTCTGAGAAACTAGGGGCAATAGCTCCTGCCTGAGACAGTGAGATAGAAAAGAGCTGCAGAGTAGTGCTTCAGACCTCTGAGAGGCTTGAACTGGCACTTACACAGAGATCAAACACTTGCTCAAGACCAGCTTGAACCTGGAGATCAGAGCAGCACAACAGTCAGGACCATTGTCACCTCTAACTTGAGCCAGTGTGTTTCTTATTCTGATCTATTGAGTTAGTAAAGCTCAGATCACCACCCTCCAAATATTTTGATTTTGTCCATAGATTTTTAGGAGGCTGTTTTATTTCCAGAGAAAATAACATGTAAGGGCTACATGATCTTACCTGTTGGAAGCCTTTTAGCTACAACAGTAAGCAGCTGTATCACCTGAGCAGTGGTAATTGCTAGAATCAGCAGTGTAGAACCAGCCAAAATTATAGCTTGCTTTTAATCTGATAAAAAGCTCAGTCCTTTCCCACACTCCCTCTGATTCTGAAGGGCAAGTTAAAGTTAAATGTCAAACCTTCTTT
The DNA here is from genome assembly GCA_013399055.1 of Ramphastos sulfuratus. Taxonomy (NCBI): domain Eukaryota; kingdom Metazoa; phylum Chordata; class Aves; order Piciformes; family Ramphastidae; genus Ramphastos; species Ramphastos sulfuratus. Next base: position 12,142 of record WBNM01031266.1, on the reverse strand, counting down.
TCATTTTTAAATCTTCCTTCCTGTTTCTCCCCACCACCTCCCTGCTGGGCAGCATTGTTGACTCTCTATGACAGGATGATCCATCCAACTGACATATCTTAATGAGGCTTTGCAGATTTACTACCTTTTAATGGTAATAATTAGGGATCATTAGACTCTTGAGGCTCGTGTCTGTGTGAGACATTTTGATCAGCCCCAAGTTGTTTTAAATGTAGCACAGGTTCTGAATTACATTTCCTTCTAATGCATCAAACAGGGCATGGTCCTCTGATGTTCTCTTACCACTCTTGCAAAGGGCAGAAATTTCTGCAGTGTTTTGTCCCCTAAATCTTGCTTGTGTGTCACTTTCCTGGTGCTCCTTCATTGGCTGTACCTGCTTCCTTTGCCTGTTTTAGGTGTGCAGGCTTTCTGGATAGATGGATAAACCTTTATACCAAGCTGCAGTGCACACCATATGCAGATACTGAATAGTGATCATACTCCTGTCTTCAGCTTGTGCCGCTGGGATGGACCAAACAGTTGGGTTCAGACTCTGCTCTTAGTTTGTCATAACAGTGAGCTGAATTCTGGTGTCTAATATTTTCTAGCAGGACTCAAAATGTTACAACAGACCAGGAAAAAAGGTTACTTCAGCAGCTCCGAGAAATTACCAGAGTTATGAAAGAAGGAAAATTCATAGATGGCATCTCTCCTGAGAAGGAAGCTGAAGAAGCTCCTTACATGGAGGACTGGGAAGGTAAGCAGGAGCCTTTCATATCATTACCCTGGTGAGAAAACCCTGGTGAGTAAGGGTTACCCTTTCAAATTGTGTTGTTAAATTTATCCTTGCTTTTCAGAAGTCAGTGTTCAAAACTTTACAAGAGGTGGTTTGTTTTCTCAACCATAAGAGAAAGAAAATAGATTTTGAGACACTGAGCATTTCCTGTAGCATAAACACTACACTGTCTGCTGCCAAAATGGCATATGAATATTCACATATGCTCCATCTGCTGCTGGGTCTTGGCTAATGTAGGTTTCTCTCTTTCCCTTTCTTTGCTGGGCTAAATTTCCTTCAAAATCATAGGATCATAAACCCCTTGGAAATCAGACTCAGTATGTTTTGGATAACTTGCAGTTTTTACTTTTGATTAATCATTCTTTCTTTGCTCCAGTGTTGTAAAAGTCAACTCCAGAAACTCCTGTCTTTTAAAAATTATCTATTTTCAAGTCCTTTCTGTTCCTTGATGTTTATGTGTTACATGAATGTGTTTTCAAGCTCTCCTAGTTGAGCTGCTCGCTGTCATAATTTTAAATGCAGACTTAATTTCTTACTTTTTAAGAAGCTTTCCAAAATGATCCAAAACATACAGCACAAACAGTGGCCTTGAGCTCTGTTTTGGCATGTCAGGTTTCATTTTCTAAAATGAAATGCACCAAGTCAGTCACTGACACAGCTGTTTTTTCAACTTTATAAACAATGCTGTTTAGAGCAAAAGTCTTCAAAACCTTCATCAGTAGACAGAAACGAAGCCAACCAAACCAAAAAAGGATCTATTTAAAGGTCTAAGACACATTTTCACCTGCTAGTTCCCATAGCTTTCAGCTAAGCTTAGTCACTCCTGAAATTCAGAGTTGATACCATTGCTCCCAAGAAATCCTATTTTGCAGTCTTGCCATGCATTTAACACTGTGATGTATACATGGCATTAAATATACGACACTTAGACTGGCAGTGCTAACATCCACTGTTCTGACACACTTGTGCATCCAGCTGAAGTCAGTACTACTTCTAGATGCTGGTAACACTTCAAGCTGCATTATCACTTTGCTCCTAAGGTTATCCAGAAGAGACCTACCCTGTCTATGACAATTCTGACTGCTTCAAGCGCAAACGGGACACCATCCTTGTGGATTATCCTGACCCGAGCCAGCCCTCTGCAGAAGAGCTGGCAGAAAGAATGGAGGGCATGGAAGAGGAGTATCTGTGCAATGAAGGCCTGCTGTCTGGCCTCACCATGGGAAGAGTCAGCCATGATTTAATGCAGAAAAAGGATGAGGTAATTGGCATGAGTGAAGAGGAGAGGGACCTTCAGCACAGCCAAAGCTCTGAGGAGTGCTGCTGCTGTTGCGAGGATGACGATCCTGCCGTCCTAGCAGAGAATGCTGGATTCCACTCTGAAAGCTGCAGTGAAGCAGAAGAGTCAGCCCAAGAGGATCTGGCTTTGGAGTCAGAAAAGGAAAATGCAGCACTGAAAAAGCAGAAAGATGAGGATTCAGAGGGAACAGGCACGCTGAGAAAGCGCAACATGAAGGCACTTGAGTAGCAGGGATGCTAGTGGATGTTATTTAGATTGTGAAGGCAGAGGTGGCAAACTGTCATTCCTGTGGGGTTTGCTCCCAAAGATTTCTCTGTGTTTGTCTCCTTGTACCAGTTTCATTCCCATGGTAACTATCAGTCACAGCATCTACCTGAACTGCAAGCTGCTAAAAGACTGCCTTCAATCCACTCCAAGTAATATCATCTGTCCATCCTTCTGTCTCTGTAACAGTGCTCTCACAATACAAACACTCCTAAAAGCCACAGGAGAGGACAGACTTGAGTGCAAAACATGTGCAAAGGCAGACAGTTCTGGTTCTTCTGTAGAAACTGTCAGGCTGGGCAGATTCATACAGCTGTGTGACTTGGCAAGCATAAAGGCTGCCCTTATCCCATGCCAGTGGTTTATCATCTCTGTGTCCCATGGCTGCTGCAGGTGGAGCAGTAGTCCAGCCCATTGCCATGAGAAACTTAGATGCCATCTATGCCATCTCAGGTCTGCTGCAGCCAACAGAAAGGTGGACTCACAGAATTTTACCTATCTATACAAATATGTGCTAATGGTGTACTTCAAATTCCTGCTGCTTTTAAAGGTAGGTGAAACTTTGAAGGTTTGGCTGTCTTCATTTGGGCAAATTTGTGTATTTAATTTTGTGCCAGACATATTGTAAAAGCATGAAAAAGTGGCTTCATTAAATATGAGATAGAGTTTTTAAGCAGCTATTGTCATCCATTGAGAAGCTACAATACAGTAAGTGGTTGTGAATAACAAAAAGTCCACTCTCCAATAATATTAAGACTACCATGGGCTGCATCCTAAGTCAAACCTGGTTTTTGACCTTCCTGTCTTCCAGCTTCCCTACTAAAAGGTCATTTTTGACACACAAGTTGAAGTCCAGAATTTCTTTTCAGGCCCCTTAGCATAGGTAACTCCAAAATTCAGCTGTGGCTTCTGACTCTGGTGGGCCACCACAGTCCTCACAGACACAGCAAGCACATGCTGCAGTGGGGGGGTGAGACAAGAAATGATTCTGTCACAGCTATGAAATTAAAAACCAAGGAGTTCTCCTTTACTAACACAAAGCCCACTTTTAAAGCCTGTGGCAGAGCTAAAGGCTTCATACTTCTTTGCATCACCAAAGAGAAAATTATACTAGGTGCAGGCTGATTGTGTGATGTCAAAGAGTCTCAAGAGCTCAGTCCTGAGGTCCCAATTGCCTGTGCAGCTCCACCCCAGGTACCACTAAGTGCCCTGTGTGTAGGTAGCCATAACTTGTACAGCGGCTTACCAACAGCCTTCGAACTGATATTCCTCCTCTTTATACAACTCTTCTCACTTCAGCTTTCCTCTCTCTGAAACATCTTCTATGCAGTGCAAACACACAAAAATAACTTTGAGAAGCCACAAATCCCACTTCTTTGTCTTCAGGAGGAGCTCTTTCTTCCATAGTAGGAGAGCTGCGTCTTACTGGCTTCAGTTTTGCAGTTTCTTTGCTAAGCTTCCATGCACATCTTTGCATCATGGCCTCTGACTGATGACAAGCACACAGAGTGGGAAACAGAACATGGGGAGAAACATGCCCTGCTACACAGCAGGTGGCAGCAAGCATGTAATGGTTGCATTGCTTAATGGTAAAGCTGGCCTGTATGTTTTTCTTGTATGGTGGCTGCTTGCATGAGTGCTAAGAGAGGCTCTCATCCTCCAGAGCCAGGCAGATAGAAATGAAAAAGAGAGAGGAAGATCATTTCCTGAGGAACAAGCATAGCTCTGATGAGCACTGTAAAAATAAGCCTAATTACACTGGCCTCATTTACACCATGCTCCTAGCATCAAGCTCTGCTATACTACCAAAGCAGTTGCTTTCAGCATACAGTCCCTGAGCACCCACAAAATCCAAAGCAAAGCAGGCTGGTGGCAGGAAGCTTTAATCCATCATACAAGTAACAATAAGTCAAATTGTGCTGAAAACCACTGCAGTAGAAAATGAGGACTTCAGAAACATAGCCCTTAGCCTGCAGGTGCTGAGCTTTGCAAGTAGCAGTTCAAGGAGCTAACTGTTGGAAATGCTGCCCTGCAAGTCACAATTGCCACCCTAAGAATGCAGAAGGGTGAATCCTTTACATATGCTCATCAGTATCTTGGTCACAAGCTGAACAACCTTGAAGTGCACCATGCAGTGAATGCCCCCGTGGAGGATTACACAAGCAGAACTGAAGGCCACCCTACTTTGAAATGAGAACATATACACAGGGATTTAACACACTTTAATTCATAGGTTTCACTGACTTAGCTTTCTGGAGTGTCCCCATATGGAAAAAACTGGACATGTTTTAAACAAGAGGAAGTTAGAGATAGGAAAATCAGGGAGCTTAAAATAAAAAACTATTGTAGTAACACAGATTACTGAGAAGCTGAGAAGCATCTACTACCTCCAAGAAAAGTATTTGGAGTGGTACCAAGTGAAATTCATCCTCATGGTGCTTTTGAAAACAGATTTGGGTTTTTTGGGGGGAAAAAAATAGAAAAGCAACAGCAAAAGCCCTTGTCATTGTGTCACCCAATTCAGCAGCCTGAGAATCCATCACAGCTGAAAAGCCAATTCCACAACCAGCTTAAGACAACAGCATCAGAAAAAATTGTGTCACTGCTGTAGCTCTGCTTTAAACCAGAAATGAGAATTAACAGCATCCAGCTTTTGTGCATCTTGTAAAACACTGAGTCTCCAAATAAAAATAGAGCCCCATTGATTTTTCACTTAGGAAAAATCTGGCTGAAGATATTTGCTGAGCAACTTTGCGGTTCCTGATACTTTCACAGTGTCTTCGTGTTTGTTCTGGGCCACTCTGAAGAGTTAATGTGCATGACTGCAGTAATGCTGTCTTCAGACCAAGCTGAAGTGAAACAGTTTAGTCTGCACAATAAAGTTCAAAACAGAGATCTCTGTCTACTAGTTGATGGCAGTAGTTAGAATACAGGTTTAGGGACTAAGAACTTAGTTTTAGTGCCAGCTCTAAAAATAACTCTTTGCTTGTTTTTGCTATTTGCTTTTGTAAGCTGCAGATCACAGCCTCACTGCCATTCAGAGCATAAGGATACTCACCTGCTGCTCCTGGACTGCTTGCTGTGAGGCTTTGCTAGCTGATGTGTAGCCTCCCTGAGAAGCATTGGGTTTGGTTTGTGGCTGTTTAAGGCTGATACTTACTAACCTAACCACAGATTGGCCCCAAGATGGAAGAGACTGTACTAAGCAGGAAAGAATCAGCAGAAAGCTCCCCCCTCAAAAAGGAAAGTAGTGCCACTTTGGACCAGGTCCTCACACTGTGCCCCAGATGTAGTATGCAACAGGGTAGCCAGGATGTTTCCTGCCCTGCCAGTAGTTGATATTCCTGGTTGAAAGCAAAAGCCCTCTGTCCATCCAGGCATGTAGGACTGAAAGTTAATGATTTTGCCTAGAAATCCTGTTTTTTCTTAGATGAAAATGTTCTTTTTCAGTATCAAATATCACACATAAGGCAGCAGAAAAGGAGGCAGAGACATGAGTAGAAAACACTGCTCTGTTTGTGTTTAGCACTGTAAGCACTGACCTTCAGAAATAAACAGTGGTGCACAGAGTGAAGTACTGTAAGGGAAACTCCAAGGAAGCAGACTGTAAGAGCTACATCAGCTTCCCACAGCAGGACTGCCAAGCACTGCTCTGTCAGCTGAGAAAACTGCTGGAAAAGGCAGCTGCTGCTCAACCAAATCATCTTGGTACACCTACAGCTACGTTAAAGACTGTCTCCTCTGAGCTCAAACTACATCTTGAGAGCATTTTTAAATCATTAAAAAATACTGTAATGCTGCAATACACATCAGGATTGACACAGCTCTACTTCTAGCTGGTCAGCACAAGAGATTTTTTCCCTAGGGAAGAGAACAGGATTGTAATGATTACCTCATCTGATGTCACCTGGCTGGAATGAAAAAAAAACTCCTGTTAGGAGGTGTCAGAGCTCACAAACTTGTTTGAGCACTGAACTTTATAGCCTGAGCAGTGCCCAAAGCCCACTGTCAGAAAGCATACTGTCTTTCTGTACTTGAGAGATTTTCTGCACTGGCAAAATAAGCTGCCTAGTGGCACAATTTGATAAGACACATCTGATAGAATTACACTTGCCTGGACAGTAAGGATGGCCTTAAAAAAAAAAAGGGGGGGGGCGGGGAGTGAAAATGCTCCAGCTTGGTAAGTTAACATAGGTTAGGTATATGATGTCTTACATGATGTTTGAGTGCTTAAAAGCATCAGAAGTGGAGTCCTGTTAGGACTTTGGAAATGCCATCACTTACTGTGTCCTGATCATATTGACAGATGCCCACAGCCAAGTCTGCATAGGTCAAGCTGAGTGCTGCTTGCACAGATGGAGCTGCAGGATCAGGAGTGTACTGCTCAAATGAGAGCTCAAACTTCAGGATGAGCTTAAGAAAAGGAAAAATTAGAACAAATAATTTCCTTGTCATTTCACCCAGTCAGCTAAAAAGGTTTATAAATTAAATTCTGTTCCTCTGAGGGAACTTTTTAAGTTGGTGATACTTCTAATGGCATTGTGCCAAGTGGGATAACCTCAGCAAGAAGCCACAGACCCAGGGTCATACAGGAGGAAGAGATTGCACTGTAAACATCTCATGTGAGGATAAAGGTAGCCATGAATCATGAGCCTCATCATTTTTAAATCAGATGTGCATGACAGTCAGTGCCTGTGCTGTAACAACAAACAGTGCTGAACAACTGAGTCACAGCCAAGAAAAAAGACAAAGCCAACCCAGTTTGCAGCCCAGTCACAGGGTGGCTAAGTTTGCTACAGAAAAGGCCAAATAGGCAGCTGCATTAACTGGACCTCTGCAGTGCATTCAGCAGTAAGTTTTAAAGCAACTGCTGGTTCAAACTGAAGCACAGCCAACAATGCATCACTTGCTGAAGAAAAGTCAATCAGAAAAGTTGCCCTTTTTTTTTTTTTTTTTGGGTTTTTTTTCCCCCCCCCCACATTTAATGATCAAAAGTGATCCTCGGTAAAAAATTCAATCCTGACTGAAATCATTGAGTGGACTTCCATAGAATCCAAGAGTGTAAAGATTTGACCCTAGGAGAATGGTTAGCTACTCAATTCCTGTGTCAGGGGCAGGAAACTCTTCATATATTGTGGTTCCTTCAGTGAGAATTATAGGATACTGAGCATGCCAACACCACCTGCCACCCACCAGCCTCAAAACACTCCTGAGAAGCCTCTCAGCAGAACAGGGACAGACACAGACAGACCTGACAACTATTATTTCTATTCAGTTCCTTGGAACTGAGGCACAAAGAGGGTACAAGATTTGCACCTGATCTCCTGGGCAGCCCAAAAGGCTAGGCTGATTTTATCACAGATTTGAGAATCTTCAGCACTTTTTTTTGCAGGCAGGGAGTACCTAAGCACAGAGATGATGCAGGAGACTTCACCGTCCCTCGCTAGGCTCTGACCTGCAAGAAGGACTTCATTCCAGTTCCTGTGCTAGCAAGCTTTGAGCAGAGCCATTTCCAAACTGCTGTTGTAGACCTAAATAAACCCACCACAAGCTTTCAGTGTCATTGTGCAATCCAGCAGCAGTGATTAAGAAGGTTTTGGTTTTTTCTTTTCCTCAAAAATGCAAGCATAATTTTTCTGAACTGCATCCTCTTCCTAAAGCAATTTAGCAAACCAGGGTAGTGGTTCCATTAGGCAGTGGCAAGGGAGGCAGCTCACTCAAGTCAACTCACCCTCACTGAAAAAGGGGGACTTGGAAATTTTAGGCAGTTAAATAAAAATACAACGTACAAAATACCTTTTAATGCATTTTTCATCCAATACACAGGCATTTGTGAGTATCAGCTACTGAGCTATATAGTTCACAGCAAAATACCAAAACACTGAGACAGTTGTGCCAACAGGAGAACCCTGGAAGGTGCATTTCACACAGGGAGAGCAACAGACCTGTTTAAGTAGCATATACAAAAGAGGCCCTCATCTACAGCTAGAGTAATTCTAGAGCAAGAGTTGATATAAAGCTTGGTATAAAGCTGTTTTCTTTTAGTAATCTGAGAGCCATCAGGCTGTAATTCTAATAAAGGTGCCAGGTGCTGTCCTTACTTGCCAAGCAAAGATGTTTTATTGATGAGCACACACCTCCCTAAAACCAGGGGAAATCTTGCAAATGGTGTTTCAGGAGAGGAATAGGATACTATGGGGGAACTAGTTAGGATACCACAGAATCAAAGCCAAACTCCTCTCTCTGATGCCTGCCACACATCAGGAGAAAGCCTCTCCGCCCAAAACACCAGGCAAGCCCCTGTCTTACCCTCCCATGACTATCAAAGACAGAATATTCTGATAGTGGTCTGGAGGGGTCATCTCTTCAGCACAAGAACTCTCTGTCACCATGTGGCAGCCAGTCCTTGTTACATCCTTCTGTGAAATCTCTAGTAAGTTAATAATAAAATTTGTAAGAAGCTAAGATACAAGAACTTGGGAGTGATTTTTCTCTACTAAGGACTAAGTTGGCCTCCCTCTTTTTTAATGTGCAGCACTCAGGTTGGGCTAAGATTTTTACAGGTAGAAAAGTAGGTCTAATGCACAATACTCACTGATGTCTCTGCTTGTTGAAAGTCTCTGCTTGCCTTCATCAAAAGGGAGAAAAAAACCCCAGAAAGCTGCAGTTGCTGGCATTGTTTCACCACCACAGCTCAGTGGTGTCATTTGACTCCACAATGCTTTTTGATGCTGCAGCTACCAGATTTTATTAGAGAGCTCTTTCACTAAAGCTCCTTCCATTCCAGTACCTCATGAGGACAGCCAGCTGGGAATGCCACCACTGTGTAAGGCAACTTGAACAGTGAGGGACTTGCCCAGGAACTCTTACAGAATCATTCTCACAGACTTCTTTGCAGCAGAATTTGCAACAATGGCCTGCAACATTACTATTTTACGTGGCATATATTATCCTACAAAAGGAGTGGGGGGGGGATGTCTAGCTTCTGAAAACTAAACTCTATTTTAGGGCACCAACACACAATCACTTTAAACCTTTTGAAAAAGGAAAAATAAGGCAGTACTACAAAGGGAGTCTGTCTAACAGTCTGCCTCCAGGCTTGTGGACAGTTCTGCTCACTGATTTGCAGCCAATGCTTTGCAAACTCTGATTATGGAATGTTTACTGAGAAAAATTCTGATTACATTTTAAGTAAGTTTATTTTTTTTTTTAAATCTGCTACCTTTTAATGTGTTAATTCACTCTACTGAAAAGCCAAAGGGCCAAATTCATCCCTCTGATAAGGCTTCTATTGTAGAAGCATCACTGGATGAGCACCAAAGGCATTATTCATCTGTGGAGTGATCACGGAGTAATGTTGTCAAAATAAACACTTTTTGAGTTGCACAACTTTGAAGAAAAGATAAAGGGATTGTGAAGAGAATGAGAACATCATCAGAGATGAAGAAAATTAGATAAAGTGCCAGGAAGAAACTGTTTGATGTAAACAGAGTGACAAGTTGCATTAAGAACTCTCATTAAAGCATGCAGTATTTGCCTATAAGCAATCCAGGCAAGGAATTTGTTTACAACCCTCTGCCAAAATCATCAGCAGCTGAAAAAAAAAAAAAAAATCATCAATATCTGACTTTTAAATAAATGTACTGTATCTAAACACTCACTAGGACTACGTGAAGGAACTACACAGCTTGGTGCCATTCTGTTGTCACACTAAGTAAACAAGGTTATGTCCTGTTGCACATTGACATCCAGGCCCTGCAGAAGCTGCTACTAATACGAGCATGCCACTAACCAGCTACTCCTTGTTTACTTTAGTATGCATGGTGCTAGTTGGCACAAGCCTGATTTTGTGAGGACAGCGTAAGCTCAGCTGTGCCTCTGTGTTAAGGTAGAACCTGCTGTGCCTTTAGCAAGTTAGGAAAACAAGGTTTGGAAGTGTGTTAGGAAGCTTGTGGTTTCACCTTGCATTGAGAAGCAGTAGTGACTTTGACCAGAAAATGCCCAGCAGAAATGATACAGATGCTAGGAGGCTTATGGTATCACCTTGCATTGCCAAGCAGCAGTGACTTTGACCAGAAAATGCCCAGCAGAAATGATACAGATGCTAGGAGGCTTATGGTATCACCTTGCATTGCCAAGCAGCAGTGACTTTGACCAGAAAATGCCCAGCAGAAATGATACAGATGCTAGGAGGCTTATGGTATCACCTTGCATTGCCAAGCAGCAGTGACTTTGACCAGAAAATGCCCAGCAGAAATGATACAGATGCTAGATCAAAAGCTGCTGCTTCTGGAGCAGATGGTGAAGTGAAAAGAACACAATACTTTGCTCAAGGACAGTGAGAAATGACTATTTGGGCAAAGGCCCCTAGACACAAATCCTGTGAACTAGCTTTAATGAGAGCTCCTCATGTCCCAGGTTAACATCCCCCTCTAGTGATCCCACTTGATGGTGGGGAATTGTTTCCTGAGTGGCTGATAGCCCTTTGTGATTCTGTGAAGATGATGGGAATGTGAGTCACCCTTTCCTCCTGGCATGCTTACAGGTTAAAAAAATACCTGGCTGGGAAGAACATGCAGTGAGAGTGAAGTCACACAATGTGTTGGCAGCAAAACTGTCCCATGAAGCTGAGTGCTCTGCCTTTCCCCAGCCTCTTGTTCTCACCCTTGTGTAGGAGTTCACTGCACACGAGCTTCCTTTTTGTGCCAGCTCCCTGTGGGGCCATGACACAGGTCAGGCCATTGTTAGGATCCACATTAAAAATAACCTTTCCTGAAGCAACTGCACTCCTCGAGCCAAGAGATTGTGTATTTGCACTGTAAGACACTTAGTTCCTTTGACACAGTGTTGTGCACAGAGGCAGAAAACTGTGTCAGGTGCCACTCTCTCAGGCTTTAAATGGGTGACTGGTGAGCCACTGAATTAAAGCCAAGCAGACTCAATGCTGCAGAGCTCTTGAAACCCACATCACACCTGAACACCAGAATTCCTGCCTGCTTTTCCAGTACTCTAAGCAAAAAAAATTCTAGTTACCATTGGAGCTGGTTTTTGAAGACTGCCATGAGGGAACGAAAGGAGTAAGACCCTGCTCTGTCAAAGTCCAAAGTGAGTTCACAGATGGAGATGTGGTGGGAAACCACCAACTGCAGAGAAAAACAAAGCACCCACGTGCAGAGCCAAAGTATCACACTGCAGCTCACAACTCATTGTTTTAATAGTTCATGAGGGAACTGACTGCTCATTTCTCTCAGACAAAAGGTCTCTTTGCTATGCCACTGTGTGGAAAGGCTTCCTGCAAAAAGGTCTGTTGTTTAAAGATGACATTTGACAGGCTGAGTCCATCAACCTAACACTGTTCAAAGCCAGCAAATTCATTTTGTTCCATATATATGTATAAAAATAGCAAAAATGCTGGCAATTAGTTATTTCCATTTCTTATCTGAAATTGCCTTGTTCCTACACTGGGAAGAAGACCTGAAGGCAAATGTGAAGAAGTTACACAGTCCAAATGGCACAACCTGTCTTTATGGCCTGTCCCCTATAGTCAAAAAGGGACTGACAGCTATGAGACAAGTAGGTCTGATCTCATTTTCTCATTACATAATCTTTGGCTGTGCAATGCAAGAGTCTATAAAGAACAAAAAGGAGGATCTTAAGACAGAATATAGAACACAGCTACTCCACTCACATTTCAACACCCTTCTGGTGAACTACATCTGGATTCTATGACTCTGTGTGCTGTTCAGGATGACATTGTACAGAACAATGTTGGAGTGGAAGTGAAGTGGTGGAGTGGGTCCAGA
>WBNM01031265.1:26212-39134 GCA_013399055.1 Ramphastos sulfuratus | reverse complement strand
TCTGTGATGAACTTCCTTCTAATATCCAACCCATCCCTCCCCTGGCACAACTCGAGACTGTGTCTCCTCATTCTGTTGCTGGTTGCCTGGGAGAAGACCCCCCCACCTGGCTACAACCTCCTTTCAGGTAGTTGTACACAGCAATGAGGTCACCTCTGAGCCTCCTCTTTTCCAGGCTAAACAACCCCAGCTCCCTCAGCCTCTCCTCACAGGATTGTGGTCCAGGCCCCCTCACCAGCTTTCTTGCCCTTCTCTGGACACGTTCCAGTACCTCAACATCTCTCTTGAATTGAGGGGCCCAGAACTGGACACGGTACTCAAGGTGTTGCCTGACCAGTGCTGAGTACGTTGACATAGCTATCTCCTGTTTCTCTAGTGCACCAAAGAACACATCACAGTAAAACACAGATTAGTATTCCTTTAGCTATAAGCATTAATCTGAATATAAACAACCACTTCCACCATCCAAAATTAGGCATCCAAAATGTTAATTTGTCCCATAATCCTTGAAATCCTCATGATGTGTTATCCTTTGCTACCTCATGCAGTACTCTCCCCTGCTCCCATAGTTTTTATTTATGTTTCAATTTGTCCTGACTGATCTCTATATGTGCAACACATAGTATTAATCAAGGTGCACACCCTTCCCATTTGAGCTGTGATATAGCCAAAGCTAGCCTGTTCTGGAGCACCACACTATTCAGAGACCGGACTTCCTCTTTTAGTTTCTGTAATGCGTCAGCGATGGAGTGAGTAATTATTTCCATTGTGCTGAAATATTTAGTATTGCTCTTTCAAGCTGTGCTACTCCCAATGTAGGAATTAATGCTCAGATAAAACTATGACATCCAGTATTACATCTATCAAGCGGGTTTGCTACTCTTCTATGTCTTCTCCAAAGGGTTCTCCAGTATCCTTTAATCAAGGTTTCATTGAGGATAGTGATTTGTGGAGTCAAGTAACCTGCAATACAGACTCCTGTCCAATTTCAGGGTAAACTCTTTCTGGTACAATCGTTTCCACATAACCACTAATATCCCTAAGGTAATAAGCAACCAGTCTGATCTAGTAGGCCCACACCAGCCCCTACAACATCAAGCCTATTTACCTTAGAAGAGGTTTCCTGAACCCATGAGCTATTTCCTGAGACGTCCCCAGCAGAGGAGTCATTCCAGCTGCAACTTAACACTGTTATATTTCGCCATCCTACCTCATTTCCAGTAGCTTCAATACTTGCTACAAAAAACATTTGTTGAGGATCCACAATTAATAAGTCAAACTTTGGACCCATGTTCCCTGACTCATCTTTCCCATATTGGCAATTCTGGAAACTACTACTGGACATAGTTACCCAGACTGGTGGCCCCCAGGTCCAATTCATCGAAGCTACCCCAAATAGCGGGGTCCTCATTTGGCCACGGGGAAGTTGGGTGCATACCTAGCAGTTAAAAGGATTAGCTTGTGAAGCCAATTCTTCAATAACATTAAAATACTTCCTTCCTTCCCATCCCCCAACAGTTATAACAAAAAACCACATCACAACTATCAGTATAGCTTCCGTTTCAAGGGACCCTGGGATTTGACTCTCCATTCTCTTACTAGAGCCTTCTTGACTTGGGTGTGGTGGATCCAGGCAGCTTGCTCCTTGATCTTGATGGCAGTGAAGGATGTTAGTGGGACTTGGAATGGTCCCTTCCACTTCAGCTCAAGGAGATTGTCTGAAACAGACCTGACATATACATAAACACCTGGTTCCACGTTATGCACCGGACCATCCAAACCCCGAGCTTGTGAAGTCACTACTTGTTTGGTTTTTGCTAAGTTTTTCTATATTTCTTTAATATAAAGTGTCTTCTCTCTGAATTGATCAGTTACCACATTTTGCATGGTCTGTACTGTATATGGATGACCGAACAGAATTTCATATGGGCTAAGCCCTTCTTTTGTGTGCTGCTTAGTTTGAATACAGAGTAATGCAATAGGTAGTGCCTGTGGCCAAGGCAAGTGTACTTCCTGTCCCATTTTTGCTATTTGAGTTTTGATTTGATGTTTCATCTTTTCCATGTGCCCCACTTGATTGTGGATTATAAGGAGTATGCAGATGCCAATCAATCTCCAACATGGAGCTTACTTGTTGTACTATCTTTTCCACAAAATGAGGTTCCTGATCAGAGGAGATAGCAGTAGATACCCCAAAATGGGGTATTACTTCTTGGTAAACCAAGTAACTTGGTTACCTCTCAACCTTGGTGTGGCATAGGAAAGCCTCCAGCCAACCCAAAAAGGCATCAGTTAAACCAAGAGGTATTGGTACCCCCCTTTTCTGGCAGTTTTGTAAAATCAATCTGCCACTGATGCCCAGGGTAGTTACCTTTACCTATTTGTGCCAGCACCACTTTTCTTGTCACTCTGGGATTGGTTCTTAAACATACCTCACATTGTTTGGTTACCTGTTCAGCCATGGTATACAGTTTCCTTGCTATATACACTCCTGTCCCAACTTCCAGTGTAATGCTTCCTGTCCCAATGAGTTTTCCTGCGCTCTGCCTGGACAAAGGCTCAAAGTAGGTTAGTTGGGATGATGAGTTTCCCATCAACAGTTTTGGTCTTCTCTTTTCAAAACCTACCCCCATACATGTCTTTTATAAGCTTTTGGTCTTCCTTACTGCATTTCACTTCAGGGTCCTTCTGCTCAATGGTAAGCTTACCATCTGGTATCAAGGCAAGGTCTTCTACTACCCTTCCCTCTTGTGCCACCTTTTTGGCTGTTTGATAAATCATTTTGTTTCCCTTTTCTTGATCTGTGTCTTCCTTCTGGTGAGTGTTGCAGTGCATGATGGCCACCTTCGAGGGCTTCTGGACTGCTTCCAAGAGGTTCGAGATCTCTTCTGTGTGTTTGATACTTTTGCCCTGGGTTGAAAATAACTCCCTTCTCTTTCCAAATAGCCCATGTGCATGTACTACCCCAAAAGCACACTTGGGAGTCTGTCCAAATATTGGCCCTCTTTCCTTGAGACAACTGAAGAGCTCTAGTTAGGGCTATTATTTCTGCTTTCTGAGCAGAGGTATTGCTGGGTAAGGCTTCTGCCTCAATTACCTCTTCAGTGGTAGTTCTAGCATACACAGCTTTTTCTTTCTCCTTGGATCATGAAGCTGCTTCCATCAGTATACCACCCATGATCTGTCTCTTCTAGTGGATCCTCCTTCAGATCTGGCCTGCTGGAGTAGGTGGCTTTGATGGTTTCCAGGCAGTTGTGATTACAGGTTCCCCATCATTGCCTTGGAGAAAAAAGGCTAGATCGACAATATTGGTTACTTTTATTTCCACAACATCTTACTCCACCAGAATGGCCTGAGATTTAAGAAATCTTTGAGGTGACAGCCTATGGTCCCCTTTTGCCTCCAGGACTGTTGACACTGTGTGGGACACCAATACCATAATCTTCTGTCCCATAGTGAATTTTTAGGCTTTCTGAATGTCTATGGCAACTGTTGCCACTGCTCTCAGACAGTCAGGCCAGCCCTTGCTAACCTCATCCACTTGCTTAGATAAGCAAGAGCTCTTTGATAGGGCCCAAGAATTTGGGCTAGAACCCCCAGTGCTGTCCCTGGTTTCTCATGGGAGTATAGCAGGAAGGGCTTAGTGGTGTCAGGCAGTCCTAGAGCCGAGGCTCTTATTTGTTCCTTTTTCAAGTTATGAAAGGCCTGCACTGCTTCCCTTGTCCATTGTAAGCTCTTGTTTTCTGTTTTCAGAAGCTCATGCGAAGGCTTAACAAATAACCTATAGTTACAAATCCACAGTCTGTCATTCAAAGGAAGGTTCTCAGCTCCCTTACTGTGGTTGGCAGCAGAATGGAACAGACAGCCTCTTTCCTTCCTAGTCCTGAGATGTGCGGTCCGTCAGAAAGTTCATATCCTAGGTAAGTGACCTGTTTCTGCACCATCTGTGCTTTCTGTTGGAAAAATTCTGCATCTATTTAGTCCCAAAAAGTTCAAAATACTCACTGTCCACTCTACATATTCTTGTTCTGTTCTGGTTGAGATTAGAGTATCATCCACACGTTGTAACAACCTTCCTTCTCCTTCTGCTTCTGTCATTGCTCCAGGTCTTTGGCCAATTGATTGCCAAAGATAGTAGGACTGGTTCTTAAATCCTTGTGGTAGAACACTCCAAGTCACCTGAGTCTTCTATCCAGCCTCTGGCTTTTCCCATTCAAAGGCAAATAGCTGTTGGTTATCTGGGCTCAGGGTTAGGCAAAAGAAGGCATCCTTTAGGTCCAGAATGGTAAACCATTCTAATTCTGGGGTCAATTGAGTTAACAGGATATAGGGATTAGCTACCACAGGATAGATTGATAGTTACCTTATTTATTGCTCTTAAATCCTGAACCAACCTATATCCATCCTCAGGCTTCTTTACCGGTAAAATGGGTGCGTTCTAGGCAGATTCACACTCCTTCAACAGTCCAAGATTTACAAATGTCTGGATTATAGGCAAAATCCCTTCCAAATCCTTTTTCCTTAAAGGGTACTGTTTGATTCAAATTGATTGTACCTCTTCTTTAAGATATATTATAACTGGAGGGCATTCTTAGCTTTACCTTGTTGGTCTGTGTCCCATACCTTGGGGTATAACTGATCTTCTATTTCCTGTCTCTTTTTCATTTTCTGGATAGATGGTTCTATAGGAGCCAACCTCAAAACCTTGATTAATTGATCATTTCCTGCTTTAAATTCAGTATTCCCTTTGTCAAATTTGATTTTTGCTCCTAAGGCTTCCAAGAGAGAAAGGGATCCTAATAGTGACTTAGGTGCATTGGGCATGTACAACATTTTATGTATGCCCCGTGATTTCCACAATTTACACTTACGAGGTTTCGGAAAATAAGCTTTCTCAGTTTGGGTCACAGGCCTTGCCACATAAATGTAGCTTTCATCAAGAGGTATCAAGATTTGAAAAAGTTGCTCCTGTATCTATTAAGAACTCTGTTTTTTTCTTTTTCCCTAGCCTCACTAAAACCAGTGGGTCTGCTAGGGTAGGCTGCCCCCATCCTCCCTAATCTGCTTCCTCCACCTGTGCTTGCAAACATCTTTTAGGCTTCTTTCTCTCTGGGCATTCACTTTTTCCAGTGCCCCTTCTTTTTACACAATGCACATTGATCTTTTCTTAACTTTGGTCATGTAACCTTTTGCTTATTCACTCCTCTTACTTGTAGTGCTGCTACCAACATCTTTTTCTCCTTCCTTCTAGTTTCATTCTCCCTATTTGAAAATACTCTCCAAGCTATGTCCTGTAATACCTCCAGATCCTTTCCCTCCCTGCAGGCAGCCTTTGACGATTTCTTTGTATGTTGCTAGCAGGCTGTCCTATAAATAGTGATACTAGGTGCTGAATCCTTGCATCAGAACCTGGGTCCAGAGGCAAGTGTCTCCTTATAACCTCCCTTAATTTATTAAAAACCTCAGAGTGTGTTTCTCTTGGTCCCTGTTGTACTGAATACAGTGCCAACCAATTAATTGCTTTGGGTATTGATTTTTCAATTGCTTTAGTAACAAAATCTTGATATTCTCTTAACTGCTCATGATNGTGCTTGCAAACATCTTTTAGGCTTCTTTCTCTCTGGGCATTCACTTTTTCCAGTGCCCCTTCTTTTTACACAATGCACATTGATCTTTTCTTAACTTTGGTCATGTAACCTTTTGCTTATTCACTCCTCTTACTTGTAGTGCTGCTACCAACATCTTTTTCTCCTTCCTTCTAGTTTCATTCTCCCTATTTGAAAATACTCTCCAAGCTATGTCCTGTAATACCTCCAGATCCTTTCCCTCCCTGCAGGCAGCCTTTGACGATTTCTTTGTATGTTGCTAGCAGGCTGTCCTATAAATAGTGATACTAGGTGCTGAATCCTTGCATCAGAACCTGGGTCCAGAGGCAAGTGTCTCCTTATAACCTCCCTTAATTTATTAAAAACCTCAGAGTGTGTTTCTCTTGGTCCCTGTTGTACTGAATACAGTGCCAACCAATTAATTGCTTTGGGTATTGATTTTTCAATTGCTTTAGTAACAAAATCTTGATATTCTCTTAACTGCTCATGATCTGCAGCTTGATTCATGTTCCACCCAGGATCTTGTAAGGGAAATAAATCCCTTGGTTTATGTTCAGTACCCTCAGCCCTTTCGGTGGCAATATCTAGTCCATTTTTAAGAATCATCTCTTTTTCAGTTTTGGTCATTTGTTTCAATAGCAATTGCACATCTTCCCAATCTGGGTTATGTTGCCAGGCCATAAAACAAAAATACTATGCTGTTCCTATCAGATCATTTTGATATTCCCTAGCTTTCATCCTCCAATTATCCAAATCTTGTGTGGTAAAGGTTATTTTTAGCCAAGCTGGTTCACCAAGCGGACCAACTGCCTGCCTTAAGGGTGCCTGAATAACTGGTCTTTGTGCCCTAGTGTGTATGCAGTGGGGTTTCCTACCTCTGTATGGCTTAGAGACCCCAGTGGACTTTCATTTACTGTACTGCTACCTTAATCTGCACTACTGACTTGTTCTTATCCCTCAGCCTCCATTGCCATACTTTGTGCCCAGGTTGGAGGCTAGTACAATCTGGCCAGATCCCTAGGATCCTCCCTAAAGTTCTTCAGTTTCAAACACCTCTGACAAATACTGCATGTTGAACAACATCTCTGCCCTTTGTCTTTTTCTCGATTGTGTTTTTCCAAGGCGAGAACCAGTGGGTCATATGGAGCTTTGAGCCCACACTCCTTTTGGTATTTGGGATGGTCTCTCAGAAAAACATCTGCACACACAACTTCATCCCATTTTCCCTCTCTCCTGAGGAACAACATTATCTGTAGGAGAATATTATGAAGTCCCGTTTTCTGGCCATTTCTCTTCACTGTTCAGTTTATATAAAGGCCACCATTGGTTACAACATTTGATCAGAGTCCTGCAACTGGTGGTCCCTCCAGGCAGGCCACAAATTTCTTTCCAGTGTGCCAAAATACAACCCAGAGGGCTTGGTCTCACCACATCCCCACTCTGGCTTCCTCCCATCTTACAAAATAAAACAAAGTATTGGCTTCTTACAAATTACACAAATAATGATCAGTGTTAATAACACAGGTCCTACTAATCCAATCAATACCCAGACTGACATCAATTTCTTAATTCCTTTTAAGATATTGGTTTTCTTCACAGTTAGGGCAGGTGAAAACAAAAGACTTTCTCCCAGATACCTGTCCCAGTATATATCTCAAATTGCTGTTACCCAAACACATTCATATGATGGCCCTAATTTAGCACCAAGATCATAGTTAGAATGGGTCGGTTAGCATTTAAAAGCATTTAGCAAGTCACTTCCCTGCCCAACCTGTTTTTCCAGCAGCAGTGTGATAAGAAACAGCTGCCTCCTCCACAAGAGGAGACAGAAAAAAAATTAAACTCCTACAGGCAGCCCAGCTCTCCCCCAGCTTTTCTCTCCACTCGAAAGAAACAGGAGAGAGAAGGAAAAAAATTCAAAGTGGCCACATCTCACACAATCACACAATCAAAGGATTTCCTCCACAACATCCAAACAAGACACATCACAAGAGTCTCATTCACTGACTTTCACTTCATCATTTCTGGCCACACCTTTCGTGCAATGACAGAAACACAGATCAAGACTCCACACTCTGTAGATAATTCTATGTCGCACTCACACACATACATGCAGACGCCACCTCTGAGGTCCTCTATCCACACCAACCAACCAAGGCCTTTTCCTAGGGGAGAGCAATATATGCTTCTATTCCAAGTGTAGGGCATCCTCTCGTGGCTTACGGGTCCCATTTATATTCCAGAAACGTACCTGTTCCACACAACGGTCCTTGTCTGCCCCTGTGGTGAGATAGGTGACTTGGGGAGCCCTCCCAAGAAATCTTGGGGGCATCCAGAGGGGTCCTGGTCTCAGCAGATCCTACAGCCAGACAGAGAGGGACTCATCTGGGGTGCCAAAATGATCTGCAGAAAAGAACCCCACAACCCGCAGAGACTTATGAAGCAAGTATGTTTATTATGATGTAGGGTACAGTCCACCAAACCTGCACACCTTCCTCAAAAACAGCTCAATACTTACTGTACTGAAACATACATATTCATTAAGTAAGCATGTACTGTCTCCCGCAGACAGGTGTATCTGATGCAAATTATTTCATTAACATAGGTGTCCTCCCATTCTCTGCTCAGGTTCTGCCCTCAGTAGTCTTCAGATGGTCATCTGGAATGAAGGCCAGCATCTTCCTCACAGTGCACTCTTCACCTTTGGTCCAATTTCCCAGCTGGCTTCCTTTAATTGCTTCATTACTTTGTAGGCAGGATATTTCAGCTCCACTTTAACTCTATCCTGCTTTCTTTAGTCAAAAAGAGTGCAAACCTTGACTTTTCAAGGGTACATATTAAAAATGTCCAACTAATTGCTACAAACACCTCTACAAAGCTTGATATTTATGGTTATATATTATAACCATTCAACTAATTTCTACAAACACCTTTTTACTCCTTAATTAGGAATGTGCATCTGGTCTGTAGGGCCCTGTATTTGTGAAACTTAAGGGGCCCATCACCATTTTTTTTAGATTTTGCACTTTTCCCTTCACCAAAAGCTCTTACCAAAAGCCACTTGAAATGCATTTTTATCTTATTAACACCAACTAGCCCTTGCCATTTGCAGAGGTGATTACACTCTGGATTGCAATGTGCATACTGCCTATGAACATACAGTTACCTTTTGCCTCCAGTCCTTCACTTCTGCATGCGGTTTAAATACTTCACCTCAAGCTGTTCAAGAGAATGAACTACTTTTAAGAAGAACCAACCAATATTATCCTTGATCAAAATATTATGACATATTTATTATAAAAATAAGTCAGTAGATTAAAGGAAGTAGCATACTGTATTTTCATAGTTATGGTACAATGCAAGAATGGAAGCATGATTGCAGTCTTCTGGCCTTAGATCATATGTCTGTTTAATTCATCACTCTCTCTGGCAATGGTAAATCGGGTGTGTAGGGAAGGCAACATACATACAGGAAAAGAATGTCTGTTGTTCTACATATTGCCAGGTGCCAGGTAGAGTAATTACCTCTCCGGGGACAGAACTGGGTTTTCATTAATCAGTGTAAAATATGGCATAACTGAACTAACATGTTAAATCCAAGAGGGAACACATTCTTAAGATTTTGTTTTGTTTTGTTTTGTTTTGTTAAAAATACATGATTTCTTTTTATGACTTGCTGGCATTGGAGAAATCCAGGTTTCATCAAAGTAGTAAAATAAGAGTTGTATGAACACATATGTGTCTTTAAGGAAGCAGCTCTGTTCACCAATTTAATAGTGATCTTTTTTTTCTTCTAACTTCACTCTTTTACTGCCTGGTTCTTTGCTCACGATTGTGAGGGATGTCTTGGTTTAAGGAGTGAGACAGGCTCTTTAACTGTTTTCCAAGTAGTTAAAGAGAATGTTCCACACCAGCATTGGATAGAATTAGAAGTTTAAATGGAAATACTATTCAAAACTACATACAGCAGCGCAAAAACGTATAAAATACAAAGAAATTCATAGGCCACAGTTCTCCAAAACCTCTCTAGATCAAACCTCCTCCAAACCAGGCCAAAATCGCAGGCCTAAATGCCCTCCCCATACTATCCCTCTCTGTACGTCCCCCACACTTTAGTGACGGAGCTATCAATTCAGCTCGCCAGCTTCAGGTTGAGCCAGGATGCTTCAGGCTGAGCCAGGACGCTTCAGGCCCAAACTGGCAGCATGATTGCATGGCCAAATCAGGCCTCACTCCACTGCACCAAACCTGAGACAAGGCTCCGTGCATCCTCCTAGGAGCAGAGAAGGAGAGGAAGGGGGAAGAAACTGACTCTGCAGTCAGTTTTATAAGGATGTAGGACTTAGCTAAATGAAATAAAAATTACACTTTCCGGTCCACCTCCTGGACCTATCTAGCCTCCAGAGGCCCTCAACTTCATGGTTCTTAAAGGCACTCAGCCTCAAACCATAAAAGAGAAACAATGGGAAAAAAGAGAATTGTTTGATGAAGAATAATGGACTGAAACTCTCTCTTTTCTGCACAGTAAAATAATACAGCTTTGAGTGAAGTTCCAGATACACCCTGCAGGCATTTTAAAGAGGAAAAGTTAAATGATTATATAGTTTGTGATAGAAAGCATAGCATAATGCTTTGGGAAAAAAGAAAAGAGAATTGTGAGGCAATCAAATTCTGATCATCTCCTTCTGTAGTAAAGAATATATAACTCATTTAATGTAATTAATTCCATACCCATTGCTTCCACAACTCCAAGCACTGAAACACTCAAAAGGATGTTATGCCCTATAATACATGATTAAAGAGTCCCTAAGAGGTAGCAATTTTCCCGTAGGTATAGAGAAATTCACTTTTCCCCTACGTATAACTGCGTACATTGCCTGATCTTTTCCTCTGGTGCAAAGTGAATTCCCTTTTACATACCCTGTTTTCAAGGTCTAAATGCAGAAATTTCAGGGATATTTGTTTTCTAATATAATCACAATATTTTTGTAATACAGTGTACTCAAATAATTGAAATTGTTCTTAATCCTGAATAAAATTTCCTTGATTGAATGTATTTCTCCTAGTGAGGAAAAAAAAATGTATATAAAATTCAGACACTTGAACATAAGCTAACAGAACTGATTCAAATCAAGCTCCTATTTTCTAATTCAGCTTTTCAAGAATTGGTGAAGGAGCAACAACTGATCCTCTGTTCTTGCATTCCACTCAAATTAAATTTAAACTCAGCTTTATAGCTAAAAGTAAGCTAGGCTTAAACATATCAAGTGTTGACTAAGGTAGTTTTGCAAGTTCTCACTAAATTGCTGAGAATAATCAAATGCATGGCCCATAACAGAAGACTGTAGCTGCACTTTTAAATAAACTAATTCTCATGAATTTAAATGAAGCATATTGTGTTTATTTAATTGACTTGAATAGAAAGGTTCATCTCTTGCACCATTACTTGGAACACCATTTAACACATTCTCTTCTGTAAAACCACTATCATGAATAAATGCTACTTCAGAACTTATTTGGGATTCAAATAGTGTCTTTCTCTGAACTCAGGATATATTCCCTACATACACAGAAATCGCTTTGAATATTTTGGCAATCCAGCTGTACAACTGAAGGACTTACTGACTTTACAGGAAAACATGATGCCAAGGTCAAGCCAAGTTCTAAGCCTCTACTGATGCAATTCTTGATTAGTATGCAAAGTTTCTTCACAGAATCACAAAATTAACCAGCTTGGAAAAGACCTTCGAGATCATCAAGTCCAACTTATCAGCCAACACCTTCTAATTAAATAAAACATGGCACTAAGTGCCTCATCCAGTCTCCCTTTAAACACCTCCAGGGATGGTGACTCCACCACCAAAATCTAATCTGCTGGCCATGTGTATGTCTTTTGATCTATCAGTATTTAGTAATTTTGGTACAAATATTCATATGAATGTAGTTGATAACGATTGCCCTAGAAGTAAAATGTATATATTCTTGAAAGATATACCAAACAGACCAACAGGTGCATTAATTCAGATTACTGTCCATTTCTGCATTTTGCATCTAACTCTACAATAGGAACTCTAACTTTCCTAAGATCTATGAAAACTGTGAACCCTGATTAGAGAATCTTTATTCCGTTTTACTCAAACAGACCTAACATTTGATTGGTGACAACCTGTGGAGAAGGTAGACAGGAGAACAGACACAAGCCGTAGTAACTATGCATTTCTGAGGCTAACGACCTGATCCTAATGCACTAAAGTTAGAATTACTAGCTGAGTTTACCAAAAGTTTTATTATCAGAGGGTGCTTTCATGCCGTATTTCTCTTTTCCAGACACCAAGTTTTCCTTACACTGACTGGCGTGCAAAGCATTCTCAGAGATGTACTAGTAGCTGACGAGGAAGGTGCAGATACATTGTGACAAGGTGATTCACCTCAACGAATGGAAATCGTCTATGGACCAGTTTCAAGAGGAATTAAATTCAAGTAGGTTTGAAAAACAAGGTTAATTGCTTAAAAAACAGGCCTTACAAAAAAAACTTCGTTTTCTGTGTCCTGCAGCTTGTATGGCTACCATTTTAACTATCCTTGCCTCAAACATTTTAACCTTGGTACATACTCACACTACAGGGTAACAGGGAATCTTCTTACTACTTTTTTCTAGCGTTCTAGGGAGAGACGCTCTGCAGCTTCATACCATCTCTGGTTTTGTGTCAACACTGCTCTATTTTCCCTGACACTTTTGTAGTGGGAGCCTTAACATATTTTGTGTCATGATAGTGCACGGCACGTGGCTTTTTCTATCCCCTGCACTTTAGAACTGGGGCCACTTACGATCACAATACAGGAACTGACATTGCTCCTGCAAAGCTTTTGGGCCCCCTCCCTGACTGACCTGGAGGGAACTGTCGAGGGAATGCCACCAGACTGTATCCCTGCTCATTCTGCAGGTATATGCAAGCCAAGAAGGTTAACCTTTGCAGCGCTCCTGTGTACCTGCACTGCGGGACGAACCCACACTCTCCCCGCGCAGCGTCATCGCCACGCTTCCACAGGAGGTGTCCTAACCCCCACTGCTCAGGGATCTGACTGCACCTGCGGGGCCGCGGTCTCCCGCCGCTACCCTCCCCTTCACGCCGTCCCTCGAAAGCTTGCCCCTCCGGTCGGCGGCGGCTCCCGCCACACTCTCCCAGGCTCCGCCATGCTTTTCAGGGCCCGGAGGAGCCCTGCTGACGCGCCGGCCCAGCGAGCTGCCGGCACTCCCGCTGCGAGAACGTGACAGGGGACGTGAGGCCTGGGCGGAACTCGCTGCGCCTGCCCTC